>CAMRHE010001466.1:0-95410 GCA_947044405.1 Leptodactylus fallax | reverse complement strand
TCCTATGTACAAGGATATAACTACTATAATACTGCTCCTATGTACAAGAATATAACTACTATAATACTGCTCCTATGTACAAGAATATAACTACTATAATACTGCTCCTATGTACAAGAATATAACTACTATAATACTACTCCTATGTACAAGAATATAACTACTATAATACTGCTCCTATGTACAAGGAATATAACTACTATAATACTGCTCCTATGTACAAGAATATAACTACTATAATACTGCTCCTATGTACAAGAATATAACTACTATAATACTGCTCCTATGTACAAGAATATAACTACTATAATACTGCTCCTATGTACAAGAATATAACTACTATAATACTACTCCTATGTACAAGAATATAACTACTATAATACTGCTCCTATGTACAAGAATATAACTACTATAATACTGCTCCTATGTACAAGAATATAACTACTATAATACTGCTCCTATGTACAAGAATATAACTACTATAATACTGCTCCTATGTACAAGAATATAACTACTATAATACTGCTCCTATGTACAAGAATATAACTACTATAATACTGCTCCTATGTACAAGAATATAACTACTATAATACTGCTCCTATGTACAAGAATATAACTACTATAATACTGCCTCCTATGTACAAGAATATAACTACTACTATAATACTGCCTCCTATGTACAAGAATATAACTACTATAATACTGCTCCTATGTACAAGAATATAACTACTATAATACTGCTCCTATGTACAAGAATATAACTACTATAATACTGCTCCCTATGTACAAGAATATAACTACTATAATACTGCTCCTATGTACAAGAATATAACTACTATAATACTGCTCCTATGTACAAGAATATAACTACTATAATACTACTCCTATGTACAAGAATATAACTACTATAATACTGCTCCTATGTACAAGAATATAACTACTATAATACTGCTCCTATGTACAAGAATATAACTACTATAATACTGCTCCTATGTACAAGAATATAACTACTATAATACTGCTCCTATGTACAAGAATATAACTACTATAATACTGCTCCTATGTACAAGAATATAACTACTATAATACTGCTCCTATGTACAAGAATATAACTACTATAATACTGCTCCTATGTACAAGAATATAACTACTATAATACTGCTCCTATGTACAAGAATATAACTACTATAATACTGCTCCTATGTACAAGAATATAACTACTATAATACTGCTCCTATGTACAAGAATATAACTACTATAATACTGCTCCTATGTACAAGAATATAACTACTATAATACTGCTCCTATGTACAAGAATATAACTACTATAATACTGCTCCTATGTACAAGAATATAACTACTATAATACTGCTCCTATGTACAAGAATATAACTACTATAATACTGCTCCTATGTACAAGAATATAACTACTATAATACTGCTCCTATGTACAAGAATATAACTACTATAATACTGCTCCTATGTACAAGAATATAACTACTATAATACTGCTCCTATGTACAAGAATATGTACAAGAATATAACTACTATAATACTGCTCCTATGTACAAGAATATAACTACTATAATACTACCTCCTATGTACAAGAATATAACTACTATAATACTGCCCCCTATGTACAAGAATATAACTACTATAATACTGCTCCTATGTACAAGAATATAACTACTATAATACTGCTCCTATGTACAAGAATATAACTACTATAATACTGCTCCTATGTACAAGAATATAACTACTATAATACTACTCCCTATGTACAAGAATATAACTACTATAATACTGCTCCTATGTACAAGAATATAACTACTATAATACTACTCCTATGTACAAGAATATAACTACTATAATACTAACTCCTATGTACAAGAATATAACTACTATAATACTGCTCCTATGTACAAGAATATAACTACTATAATACTGCTCCTATGTACAAGAATATAACTACTATAATACTACCTCCTATGTACAAGAATATAACTACTATAATACTGCCCCCCTATGTACAAGGGATATAACTACTATAATACTGCTCCTATGTACAAGAATATAACTACTATAATACTGCTCCTATGTACAAGAATATAACTACTATAATACTACCTCCTATGTACAAGAATATAACTACTATAATACTGCCCCTATATACAAGGATATAAGTACTATAATACTGCCTCCTATGTACAAGAATATAACTACTATAATACTGCCCCCTATGTACAAGGATATAACTACTATAATACTGCTCCTATGTACAAGAATATAACTACTATAATACTACTCCTATGTACAAGAATATAACTACTATAATATTGCCTCCTATGTACAAGAATAGAACTACTATAATACTGCCCCTATGTACAAGAATATAACTACTATAATACTGCCCCTATGTACAAGAATATAACTACTATAATACTGCTCCTATGTACAAGAATATAACTACTATAATATTGCCCCCTATGTACAAGAATATAACTACTATAATACTGCTCCTATGTACAAGAATATAACTACTATAATACTGCCCCCTATGTACAAGAATATAACTACTATAATACTGCTCCTATGTACAAGAATATAACTACTATAATACTACCCCTATGTACAAGAATATAACTACTATAATACTGCTCCTATGTACAAGAATATAACTACTATAATACTACTCCTATGTACAAGAATATAACTACTATAATACTGCTCCTATGTACAAGAATATAACTACTACAATACTGCTCCTATGTACAAGAATATAACTACTTATAATACTGCTCCTATGTACAAGAATATAACTACTATAATACTACTCCTATGTACAAGAATATAACTACTATAGTACTGCTCCTATGTACAAGAATATAACTACTATAATACTACCCCCTATGTACAAGAATATAACTACTATAATACTACTCCTATGTACAAGAATATAACTACTATAATACTGCTCCTATGTACAAGAATATAACTACTATAATACTGCCCCTATGTACAAGAATATAACTACTATAATACTGCTCCTATGTACAAGAATATAACTACTATAATACTGCTCCTATGTACAAGAATATAACTACTGTAATACTGCTCCTATATACAAGAATATAACTACTATAATACTACTCCTATGTACAAGAATATAACTACTATAATACTGCTACTATGTACAAGAATATAACTACTATAATACTGCTCCTATATACAAGAATATAACTACTATAATACTGCCCCCTATGTACAAGAATATAACTACTATAATACTGCCCCCTATGTACAAGAATATAACTACTATAATACTGCCTCCTATGTACAAGAATATAACTACTATAATACTGCCTCCTATGTACAAGAATATAACTACTATAATGCTGCCCCTATGGACAAGAATATAACTACTATAATACTGCTCCTATGTACAAGAATATAACTACTATAATACTGCCCCCCTATGGACAAGAATATAACTACTATAATACTGCTCCTATGTACAAGAATATAACTACTATAATACTACCTCCTATGTACAAGAATATAACTACTATAATACTGCTCCTATGTACAAGAATATAAGTACTATAATACTACTCCTATGTACAAGAATATAACTACTGTAATACTACTCCTATGTACAAGAATATAACTACTATAATACTGCCTCCTATGTACAAGAATATAACTACTATAATACTGCCTCCTATATACAAGAATATAACTACTATAATACTACCCCCCTATGTACAAGAATATAACTACTATAATACTGCCCCCTATGTACAAGAATATAACTACTATAATACTGCTCCTATGTACAAGAATATAACTACTATAATACTACTCCTATGTACAAGAATATAACTACTATAATACTGCTCCTATGTACAAGAATATAACTACTATAATACTGCCTCCTATGTACAAGAATATAACTACTATAATACTGCCCCTATGTACAAGAATATAACTACTATAATACTGCTCCTATGTACAAGAATATAACTACTATAATACTGCCTCCTATGTACAAGAATATAACTACTATAATACTGCTCCTATGTACAAGGATATAACTACTATAATACTGCTCCTATGTACAAGAATATAACTACTATAATACTGCTCCTATGTACAAGAATATAACTACTATAATACTGCTCCTATGTACAAGAATATAACTACTATAATACTGCCTCCTATGTACAAGAATATAACTACTATAATACTGCTCCTATGTACAAGGATATAACTACTATAATACTGCTCCCTCCTATGTACAAGAATATAACTACTATAATACTGCTCCTATGTACAAGAATATAACTACTATAATACTACTCCTATGTACAAGAATATAACTACTATAATACTGCTCCTATGTACAAGAATATAACTACTATAATACTGCTCCTATGTACAAGAATATAACTACTATAATACTGCTCCTATGTACAAGAATATAACTACTATAATACTGCTCCTATGTACAAGAATATAACTACTATAATACTGCCTCCTATGTACAAGAATATAACTACTATAATACTACCTCCTATGTACAAGAATATAACTACTATAATACTGCTCCTATGTACAAGAATATAACTACTATAATACTGCTCCTATGTACAAGAATATAACTACTATAATACTGCTCCTATGTACAAGAATATAACTACTATAATACTGCTCCTATGTACAAGAATATAACTACTATAATACTGCTCCTATGTACAAGAATATAACTACTATAATACTGCTCCTATGTACAAGAATATAACTACTATAATACTGCTCCTATGTACAAGAATATAACTACTATAATACTGCTCCTATGTACAAGAATATAACTACTATAATACTGCTCCTATGTACAAGAATATAACTACTATAATACTGCTCCTAAGTACAAGAATATAACTACTATAATACTGCTCCTATGTACAAGAATATAACTACTATAATACTGCTCCTATGTACAAGAATATAACTACTATAATACTGCTCCTATGTACAAGAATATAACTACTATAATACTGCTCCTATGTACAAGAATATAACTACTATAATACTGCTCCTATGTACAAGAATATAACTACTATAATACTGCTCCTATGTACAAGAATATAACTACTATAATACTGCTCCTATATACAAGAATATAACTACTATAATACTGCTCCTATGTACAAGAATATAACTACTATAATACTGCTCCTATGTACAAGAATATAACTACTATAATACTGCTCCTATGTACAAGAATATAACTACTATAATACTGCTCCTATGTACAAGAATATAACTACTATAATACTGCTCCTATGTACAAGAATATAACTACTATAATACTGCTCCTATGTACAAGAATATAACTACTATAATACTGCTCCTATGTACAAGAATATAACTACTATAATACTGCTCCTATGTACAAGAATATAACTACTATAATACTGCTCCTAAGTACAAGAATATAACTACTATAATACTGCTCCTATGTACAAGAATATAACTACTATAATACTGCTCCTATGTACAAGAATATAACTACTATAATACTGCCTCCTATGTACAAGAATATAACTACTATAATACTGCTCCTATGTACAAGAATATAACTACTATAATACTACCTCCTATGTACAAGAATATAACTACTATAATACTACCTCCTATGTACAAGAATATAACTACTATAATACTACTCCTATGTACAAGAATATAACTACTATAATACTACTCCTATGTACAAGAATATAACTACTATAATACTACTCCTATGTACAAGAATATAACTACTATAATACTGCTCCTATGTACAAGAATATAACTACTATAATACTGCCCCTATGTACAAGAATATAACTACTATAATACTGCTCCTATGTACAAGAATATAACTACTATAATACTACTCCTATGTACAAGAATATAACTACTATAATACTACTCCTATGTACAAGAATATAACTACTATAATACTACTCCTATGTACAAGAATATAACTACTATAATACTGCTCCTATGTACAAGAATATAACTACTATAATACTGCTCCTATGTACAAGAATATAACTACTATAATACTGCTCCTATGTACAAGAATATAACTACTATAATACTGCTCCTATGTACAAGAATATAACTACTATAATACTGCCCCCTATGTACAAGAATATAACTACTATAATACTGCCTCCTATGTACAAGAATATAACTACTATAATACTGCCGTGCCTATGTACAAGAATATAACTCCTATCATACTGCATGAGACCTGTAACTCCCCTGGGCAATACTATGCCTGTCGAGACTGTGGGATCGCCGGGCAGTACTGTCCGTGACCGACTGCTCCACCCTAGGTGTGACAAGGAGCGCTATCCAACTACTATCCTCCCCACCGCGCCTAGGCTGTACAAGCAACACAACTCCTGTACACTGCTGTCCTTGTACATGTCTATAACTGCTATTAATACTGCCTCCCTGGACCCTGTACACTCGTGTATTTGTATTTGTACCTGCTGTCTTATCTGCTCCTACTGTACACACGACTATTACCCCACTGGGGACTATTTAGGCTTTTATTATTATTATGTACAAGAATATAACTACTATAATACTGCTCCTATGTACAAGGATATAACTACTATAATACTGCTCCTATGTACAAGAATATAACTACTATAATACTGCTCCTATGTACAAGAATATAACTACTATAATACTGTCTCCTATGTACAAGAATATAACTACTATAATACTGCCTCCTATGTACACGAATATAACTACTATAATACTACCTCATATGTACAAGAATATAACTACTATAATACTACTCCTATGTACAAGAATATAACTACTATAATACTGCTCCTATGTACAAGAATATAACTACTATAATACTGCTCCTATGTACAAGAATATAACTACTATAATACTGCTCCTATGTACAAGAATATAACTACTATAATACTGCTCCTATGTACAAGGATATAACTACTATAATACTGCTCCTATGTACAAGAATATAACTACTATAATACTGCTCCTATGTACAAGGATATAACTACTATAATACTGCTCCTATGTACAAGAATATAACTACTATAATACTGCTCCTATGTACAAGAATATAACTACTATAATACTGCTCCTAAGTACAAGAATATAACTACTATAATACTGCTCCTATGTACAAGAATATAACTACTATAATACTGCTCCTATGTACAAGAATATAACTACTATAATACTGCCTCCTATGTACAAGAATATAACTACTATAATACTGCTCCTATGTACAAGAATATAACTACTATAATACTACCTCCTATGTACAAGAATATAACTACTATAATACTACCTCCTATGTACAAGAATATAACTACTATAATACTACTCCTATGTACAAGAATATAACTACTATAATACTACTCCTATGTACAAGAATATAACTACTATAATACTACTCCTATGTACAAGAATATAACTACTATAATACTGCTCCTATGTACAAGAATATAACTACTATAATACTGCCCCTATGTACAAGAATATAACTACTATAATACTGCTCCTATGTACAAGAATATAACTACTATAATACTACTCCTATGTACAAGAATATAACTACTATAATATTACTCCTATGTACAAGAATATAACTACTATAATACTACTCCTATGTACAAGAATATAACTACTATAATACTGCTCCTATGTACAAGAATATAACTACTATAATACTGCCCCTATGTACAAGAATATAACTACTATAATACTGCTCCTATGTACAAGAATATAACTACTATAATACTGCTCCTATGTACAAGAATATAACTACTATAATACTGCCCCCTATGTACAAGAATATAACTACTATAATACTGCCTTCTATGTACAAGAATATAACTACTATAATACTACTCCTATGTACATGAATATAACTACTATAATACTACCTGCCGTGGTGAGCTCCATGCGGGAGAATAACTCCCATCCTATGCATGAGACTGTGATTGCGCTGGGCAGTACTGTCAGTGACCGACTGCTCCACCCTAGGTGTGAGAAGGAGCGCTATCGGAAGTCTTTCCTCCCCACCGCGGTTAGGCTGTACAACCAACACCAACCTAAGCGGAGATCATTACATACAGAGAACTGAAATATCTCTCTGCGTGTTAAATCCCCCCCCCCCCTGCTACTTCCTATCTGTCTGTCTGCTATTAATGTAATGCCTCTCACCTTGGAACATTCCTGTACATGTTGTATTTGTATTTGTATCTGCTTATCTTATCTTTGCTTCTGTAACACACTGAATTTCCCCACTGTGGGACTATTAAAGGACTATTATTATTATTATTATTATGTACAAGAATATAACTACTATAATACTGCTCCTATGTACAAGAATATAACTACTATAATACTACCTCCTATGTACAAGAATATAACTACTATAATACTGCTCCTATGTACAAGAATATAACTACTATAATACTGCCCCCTATGTACAAGAATATAAGTACTATAATACTCCCCCCCCAAAAAAAAAAAAAAAATAATTAATTTTTTTTACCCCAAAACAAAAAAAAAAAAAAAATAAAATTATATAAAAAAAAAATTTTCCTCTTTTTTCTTTCTTTCCCCCCCCCCCCCCCCCCCCCTCCCCAAACCCCCCCCTTTCTTTTTTATGGCCCTTTAGGGCCCCCCCAGGGGGGAACCAGCCACAAGGCCTCTTTCTATCTAGAATTTTTTTTTCTGTTCCATTTGCTTCGGTCGGGTTAATAAGACGGAGGTGACATTAACCTCCAGACCTGAATGATGTCAGCGCACCCCTCATGTTCTTTACATAGAATATAGAGAGAGAGCGATGTTGGAGATGAATGTTCTGGACCTCAGCTCCGACACGTAATGCAGCGTATTCTAGTCATGTACCTGCTGAGTTATGGCAGCCAATGCATTCTGGTCAGCGGTGGCGGCGTATACATGATTTATAAACATATACTTTATGTGCTTATTAAATTAGGATATTGCTCCGGCTTCATGGACCCGGCTGCTTGGAGGTTCTGTGGCCGTAGTGACAGTGATGTTTTTTTTTTATTTTTGGTTTATTACATTCATCCTGACTAATTGCTGCTTCTAATCTAGGATATACGATATACGAGCGGCCTCAAATCTTCCTCCATGTTTAACCCAATTGCCTTTACATTAAGTGATGTTTTTGTGTTCAGATCAGTAATTTTGTGGCTGGTTTGAGGCAATACCGAGGCTTTGGGGTGCGGATGTGAAACACGTAGCAAGATTTCTTAGAAAGGGACAAATACAAGGTCAGAATCCTTACGGAGAACACCTTTGGTGAGTGCTCGATGGGCCTTTAGAGCAGGCAGGGGCATAATGGGGGTATTTGAAGGGGATTTCCAATTTTATGTAAATTAGGTTTAATCCGTGTGTAATGAAAATTTCTAAACTTTCATTTGTGTTTCAATTTTTTACCATTTTCGAGATCTCCACTTGCTGGCAGTGAATGAGAAGATTCTTGGTATATTCATAGGCAGTAACCATATACATGGCTAGTCCTGATCGGAGCGGAGAATTGATACAGTTGTATCCAGTTTAGACAATGCTCTTTGACTCCAGACTGATACATTGTATTATTTATTTATCTCCATAATCAGCCATATTGGAGACACACTTCCTTCCTGTATTGTCTTTATAGAGTGCAGCTGGGTGCACAGGCTTTATGGCGGCTGCAAAGAATAGGAGATATAGGAGATTGCCCGGCTATGTCAAAAAAATTTCAAAACTTCTTAGAATGTTATAAAACAAGAAATAATATCTTTCCAATTCCTGGCCGCTTCCATTCTGATGCTTCCCATTCACTCTGTGGTCTCTGTACTTCCTGCTCCAACGATGACATCGACATGTGGCTGTTGTAGCCCATAATTCAGGGGTGGCCCTAATGGTGCTGACAGGTCACCGGCCTCATGTCCTTGTTGGGGTGATGACTATGTTCGCACAAGACTCTGTCAGGACACCAATTGCACGTTGTCAGCAGAAGGTGTGGACCCCACTGTGTCACTGAACAGATCAGACGTGGGGGCTACTCCTAAATGATCCCTGGTATTTACCCTTTAACCCCCATGAATTAGAGGAGCTTTACTATGTCTGTCTCCACCATGGCTGCCAGCCATTTAGGAAGGCGTTGGAGTTGGATTCAGAGTTGGGGCCAGGCTGTGGAAAAATAGAGGAATCGGATTCAGCTATGTAAAAATAGAGACATTTGAGTCAGATTGTGGAAAAATAAAGGGATTTGTTTTGGGCTGTGAAGAAATAGAGAAGTCAGAGTCGGGCTGTGGAAAAACAGAGGAGCTTTACTATGTCTGGCTCCACCACGGCTGTCAACCATTTAGGAAGTCGTTGGAGTCAGAGGAGCAGTCAGAGTTGGGGCCAGACTGTGGAAAAATAGAGGAATCGGAGTCAAGCTATAGAAAAATAGGACGTCTGAGTCAGGCTGTGGAAAAATAGAGAAGCTTTACTATGTCTGTCTTCACCATGGCTGTCAGCCATTTAGGGAGGAGTCGGAGGAGGAGTCAGAGACGGAGGTGCGCTGTAGAAAAATAGAGGAATCGGAGTCAGGCTGTGGAAAAATAGAGAAGCTTTACTATGTCTGTCTCCACCATTTATGAAGGCGTTGGAGTCAGAGGAGGACTCATAGTTAGAGCCGGGCTGTTTGAAAAATAGACGAATCGGAGTTGGGCTATGGAAAAATAGAAATGTCTGAGTCAGGCTAGTTGCAGACGATCGTGTGTATTTTGCGGTCCGCAAACTAGTAATTAGTCTTCAGTTTCTGCGGACAGAATGTCTTCAGTGTGTGTTCAGTGTTTCTTCAGCATCAGTGAAGTATGTCCGCCAAAACTGACAGTGTCTTCAGTGTGCCATCAGTCTGTGATCCTAGTTTGCGGATCCACCATAATAAACACAGATGACATCTAATGATATCCCCAGCTTGTCCGTGAAAACGGATGGTACACTGATGGCACACGGAGTACATCAGTGTTCCATCCTGGGTATTTAGTCTCCCATAGGCTTCTATGGGTGAGTCCGTTCCGCAAAAACTGAACAGAATAGGACATGTTCTATCTGACACAGTGCGGAATCACGGCTCACACACTGATCAGTGAAAAACATGGCCGCGAAAAACAAGGATAGCACACGGATCTCACCCACGGTCGTCTGCAAGGGGCCTCAGGCTGTGCAATAATAGAGGTGTTGGGCTGTGGAGAAATAGAGAAGTCGGAGTCGGACATTGAAAAAAAAAAGAGGTCTCGCAGTCGGGTCAAGGAAAATTAGAGGAGTCGGTGATTTGGTCTACTGATTTCACAGCCCTGGTTAGTATTTCTTGTCAGCGCCCCCTGCTGCAGACAGGTGACTCCGCAGGTGCTCTTTATCGCTGTTTACTGCCTGCCACAACATTTCTTTGAGAATAATCTACAAAAAATAGATCATCCCCGGGAGGCATTATCAAGGGGCCGCCATATAAATGGAAGCATCAAAGACAGCTTTGATGGTTTAATACAACATCTTGACTGGGTCCATTTCCTTATTTCATATCCCCAAGGGGACGGCGACCAGTGCGCACATGGAGCCGAGTGTGATATTTTCATTTTTAATCTGATTTATGAGGAGCGAGTGCATTAGAGAAGCTCCCGTATGGTTAGGCGACATTATTCTGATAGATAACAAAACCTTCAGCTGAGATTTTGGTATTAAATTTTAAACACAGGGACTCAGACAGCTGGCACCTGGCGCCCCTCCTTCCGTTCGCCGCGCTGGCATTCCATCTCCCCCCACCACGCAGCTTGTCCTTTCTCAATCTCATTGCATTTCACGCCGCTCTTTTTTTTTTTTTCGGCTGTGGAAAGTAATGAAATTATAATATTTATGATGGAATTGCCTTCTGCATCCTCTGTTGTGCGGGTGGCTTAGGCTGTTAAGCACAATTTGCTTTCGTCTCGCGCTGCCCACCGCTCACTTTACATATTTCCATGGCAGTCTCTTCTCATGTATAAGGTAAAGTGCTGCAGAGAGACTTCTATACAGTCTATACGGCCCCCCCACCCCGCACCTCCATTACATATTTATCCATGGAAGCAATCAGTCTCCGAGACTAAATATACTTCATAGGAAAGATGGAAAAAATACATTTTTATGATTCTGAAGTTCAGGACCAGAATGCTTTGCAGCGAAGACTAACAATATAACAAAAGTTTCGCCCCTCCCCTATATTGACAACTTCTTTAACCACTTCACTTCCCTTTTTCATAATCAAGAAACGGTTTCGAAGGTGATATAATAGTAAGATATATATTTTTTGCCTCTTTAGGGATCAGGGATTTATTTTATATATTTTCTTTTAATTTTGCATTTTTTTTTTAATTTTTTGTAATATCTGGGAAAATGAAGGGCAAACTTTTTTTTTAATTGCACAAAAGTGCTACTAAAATATTATATGAAATAGTTCTCTCTCCGTTACAGTAATTTTTATGTAGGTGACATAGTATAGCCAGGGGTGCAGGTGAGAACCTGTGACGTGGGCATAGTAGTGGCGTACTTCAAATTTTCCTTTTTTTTTGCCTCAATTTATTTAATTTTTTTTATGTACATTGTGCCCCCATAGGGTCACACTAGACCTTTGGGAGTTATTATAAGATTATTTTTTTTTCTTTTTTTTCTGCTGATTTCCCAGTGACTGCGGCTCATTCATTATCTCCAGTTACAGGAGGAGTATACAGCCCCCTGGTATATACTGCAGAGCTGATCTGGAGCTCCTACACCAGGGGTGTCAAACTCATTTTCTCTAGGGGCCGCTTCAGCCTCATGGGGTACCTTGAAGGGCCAAGATTATTTTACACATGTATAAAAGTAACTTCTCCTTAACAGTTAAGCGAGCTATTAAGGAGTAGTTACATTTGTACATTACTACTGTTACAATCAGCCCTTTGAGGTCAACCAGGAAGAACATAATGTATTGTTAAAACCTAAGACATTGGCATGTTACATGCTATCCTCATCCTTTTCTGAATATATCAAAAATTAAGCACTATACAGATACTGTTTACCCCTGCACACGGTATTATGCTCTATAGTTGCCTCTGCACACGGTATTACGCCCCACAGCGGCCCCTGCACACGGTATTATGCTCCATAGTTTCCCCTGCACACGGTATTATGCTCCATAGTTTCCCCTGCACACGGTATTATGCTCCATAGTGGCCACTGCACACGGTATTATGCTCCATAGTGGCCCCTGCAATCGGTATTATGCTCCTTAGTGGCCCCTGCATTGGTATTATGCCCCATAGTGGCCCCTGCACACGGTATTATGCCCCATAGTGACCCCCCCCACCCATGAACTATTATTATACTCTGGGGTCTTTTCAGACCCCAGAGTATAATGATTGGAGACCCAGGTGGTGACAAACATAAAAATCAGTGTTACTTACCTGGGCCCCGGTGTGCTCCCTGCGTTCGGCCTTCTTCAATGTCGCACAGACCGGCGTCGCGACATAATGACGTCGGCCTGGTTCACGTGACGCCTGGGACATCACCAAAGAAGTCCGAAGCCGGCTGGGAGCAGCATTGGATCGCCGGAGAGGTGAGTAACATTGGTTTTTATGTTTATCACCTCCCCTGGGTCTCCGATTATTATACTCCGGGGTCTGAAAAGCCCCTGGAGTATAATAATAGTAGTATTTGATGGGGTTCGCCAGTCGCAGCCTCACTTACCATCCCCGCTCCTGCACACAGCTGCTTCTGCGTCCCATAGCAGAAGGAGAAGCGGGGGCGGCCACGACCAGCAGCGGGGATCGGTAAGTAAATAGGCCGTTACGTGCCGGGGATACTCCAGCAGGCAACGGCCTATTTATATATATAAAATAAACTTATCTTCACCTACCTGCGATGCCTTGATGCAGCCGCCGCCTCCTCTTGTTCCCGACGTCTGCGTGTCAGCGTAGGAGGCGCGATGACGTCATTGTATCGCCGCCTGCGCTGACATGCAGAGGTCTTGTAAACCAGCCCAGGACAGGTATCGCGTAGCTTTGTTTTTTGTTTTTTTTTAAGCGGCCTGTCCTGGGCTGGTTTACATTACATAGACAATAAAAAATGCCGCGGCCCTGTGGGACAGATAAGTGCCGGGCCGGATAACAGAAGGCAGTGGGCCGGATTCGGCCCGCGGGCCTTGTGTTTGACACCTGTGTCCTACACCCTGCAAATAAATCCCTGCTCCCCTCCTAAAATTCAGGATTGATGGAAGCAAAGGGAGATATAGTCCTGAGTACAAGACCAGGAAGACTGGGATGGATAGATATGAGATAGAGCGTTACACTGGCCGGCAGACACATCACTTTGTATCTCCCAACAATCCCGCACCTTCTCCCCGACTACCTGCATTACCTGCATTACCTGCATTACCTGCACTACCTGCATTACCTGCACTACTCCTGTTCTCCAGGTTACTTACTGATATGAAGCTGTACAGTGATTGGCTGAGCCTCCTCCAATCAGCTCTAGGCTTGTTCTCACTCAGTACTCAGCGCCATACAGAGTGTGAGTGATGGAGGGCTGAGGAGAAGATCGACAGGAGACAGAAGATAGGGGGCAGCAACATTGACAGAAGATAGGGGGCAGCAACAGTGACAGAAGATAGGGGGCAGCATCAGTGACAGAAGATAGGGGGCAGCACCAGTGACAGAAGATAGGGGGCAGCAACAGTGACAGAAGATAGGGGGCAGCACCAGTGACAGCAGACAGGAGATCGGGGGCAGCACCAGTGACAGGAGATAGGGGGCAGCACCAGTGACAGAAGATAGGGGGCAGCACCAGTGACAGGAGATAGGGGGCAGCACCAGTGACAGAAGATAGGGGGCAGCACCAGTGACAGAAGATAGGGGGCAGCAACAGTGACAGAAGATAGGGGGCAGCATCAGTGACAGAAGATAGGGGGCAGCACAAGTGACAGGAGATAGGGGGCAGCACCAGTGACAGAAGATAGGAGGCAGCACAAGTGACAGGAGATAGGGGGCAGCACCAGTGACAGGAGATAGGGGGCAGCACCAGTGACAGGAGATAGGGGGCAGCACCACTGACAGAAGATAGGGGGCAGCACCAGTGACAGAAGATAGAGGGCAGCACCAGTGACAGAAGATAGGAGGCAGCACAAGTGACAGGAGATAGGGGGCAGCACCAGTGACAGGAGATAGGGGGCAGCACCAGTGACAGGAGATAGGGGGCAGCACCACTGACAGAAGATAGGGGGCAGCACCAGTGACAGAAGATAGGGGGCAGCACCAGTGACAGGAGATAGAGGGCAGCACCAGTGACAGAAGATAGGAGGCAGCACAAGTGACAGGAGATAGGGGGCAGCACCAGTGACAGAAGATAGGGGGCAGCACCAGTGACAGGAGATAGGGGGCAGCACCAGTGAGGACTGACTGAGGTATAGTTTATTATTATTATTATTATTATTATTATTATTATTATTATTATTGTACAGGCTGGCTGGAACTAATGTAAAATATTTCAACACAAAATGGGGACTTCAGACAGTACATGTGACCCCCCCACATCACCATACACTTACTGAGGGAGTTCTCAATATCTATGATAATCTCTGACAATATCTAGGAGCACTCAGAAATGAGTAAGGGTGTAAGAGACAGCCAATGTTGTCTTAAGCTTCATTTGTCTGTATAAACTGTTAATGTTGAATGTATTTCTGTGATTCTGTTCCTTTAAGACAGCAGCCATTGTAATTGTGACATGATGCTGGAGTGAGACCCCCCCCTTTTATGTCAGCCTGCCTGTTCTGCAGACAGAGTGTGAGCAGAGAAGCAGGAAGTGACGAGACAGAGAGCAGCAGCCATCTTGGCAAGTGTTGTATTGAACTGGTGTGGAGATTTTTCTGTACAGCTAAGCTGTATCTTGGTCCAGAGACAAACAGAGTGTAAAGAGACAACAGGACTAGTGAGTCCACGTGAAAGGAACTGTGCTCAGTGGCTGATCAGTGAGACTGACATTGTGACTGTGTATATGGATACCACAGATAGAGACTCGCAGTGCTGTTGATGTACTGGACGGCACCTGCTAAATCCCGGCTTACATCCCAGCTCAGTGTATGGATTCGGCAGGACTGTCAGTGTGCTGAGTGGAATCTGCTGTTGGATTACATTGCATTCAGTTGGTTTTCCTGTCTGTTAAAGAGGACTTCATTTCTCCCAAGATCCTGATAACCGTGAGGAGAGGACGCTTCACTATAAAAGAAAGGACCGACTTTGGGCCCCACCGCGCGCTTCTACGGACTGTAAGCGGTCCACCTGGACCACTGGGGAAAAGGGGGTGCACCCAAATGTGAAGTCAGGGTCAGTTAGGGATAGTTTTGAGTATATTGTTCATTCAGTGTCCATACTGCAGAAGTGGACAGAGTAAAAGTAGAAACCATTGCAGAATTTGCCTTGAAATTGTTCATGCTATATTGTATATTTTGCTTGTCTTTAGCCCTGTCATTTTACCTTTAACTAACCTTTATTAACTTATAGTAAATATATATTTTTTTTCTTGAACTACCGCGTGTGCGTTCATTTCTGGTTGCGGAGTCCAAACCACCTGCCTTGCTCTCGGTTCACAAATTGGCGTAGTCGGCAGGATCCGCTTACCAGAATGGACGGTGACGCACCCGTTCGGGAGAATGGTGCTGGAGGAAGAATGCCAGCAGGGGCTATAATGAGTCAGTTAGCTAAATTTGATGGCAATAATATGTCAGTGAGTATGTGGGTGGAACAGATACGAATGATACAGCGAATGTACCAGACCGCACCAGAAGTACTAGTAGAGCTAGCAATATTGACATTACAAGGGGATGCTAAGACCACGGTGATACTGAGGCCATTTGAACAAAGGCAGACATTTGAGCAAGTAGTCCAGATTCTAGAAACCATCTATGGAGAAACTGCATTGCTGGGGTCTCTGCAGGCTCGGTTCTTCCAGAGGGTACAACAGGAGAATGAAAGCCTTCCCCAATATGCAAATGCCCTACAAGAACTGCTCCGAGATATTCAAAGGAAGGAAAGAGGGGGCTCGCCAGCCTTCTGTAACCCTGATCGGACTCTCCGTGACCAGTTTGTCCTGGGGATACGTGACGGCAGTTTAACTGTGACTATGCAGGATTTTATACGACGAGAGACTGATGCTAAATTCCATGATGTACAGGTAGAGGCCATCTCCCGTGCCAATAGTATGGTCCCGAGGCCGCAGACCGCAGTTGGAGTTACTTTGTCACAGGGGGCTAGTTCTGGCTCAGAGACAGTAGAAAAAGGGACGGTTAAAGAAATTCTCACAGTAATGCAGAAACTGCAAGAACAAATGGAACACTTGCACACTCGTTGTGATGAGCAGTCTATGAAAATTGCAGACTTCCAGAAGACTGGAGGTGAAAGGGTGAGCCATCCACACCCAGCAAGTCAGAATCACCCACCACCCCGCTGGAGGGGTGAGGATAGGACCTACCGAAGGGGTACAAATCATTTAGTGCAGTGCTCAGGAGAAATCGAAGGGGCTTACCGAAGGGGCCCAAACAGATGGCCAGAACGACGGGGGGATACGCTGCTGGGAGTGTGGACGGATGGGCCACGTTGCTGCTAGATGTCCAGAGCAGCGACAAACTTATGAGAGACCGCCGTTAAACTGAAGTCCCCTGCTGCTGAAGGGCGTGTAGTAGGGGAGACTGACAAGGAGACTATGTGGGGAGAATGCCCTGATGATGACCTGATCGCTGCAAGTCCTGTCATACAGGTGGAAATGGATGGTATTCCGGTTACCGGGATGATTGACACGGGTTCCCAAGTAACGACCTTGAGTAGAGACTGTTATGAACGGTACTTCCGGCAACATGTGAAATATGATCCCCATACATTCGTACGAGTGGTCGCAGCTAACCAGTTACCAGTTCCGGTCGTGGGAGTGGCCTGGATGAATGTCCGGGTATGTGGCCAAGATCTAGGTAGGAAAGGCATTGTGGTGGTACAGGAGTCACATGAAGTAAAGGTCCCTGTCATTTTGGGGATGAATGTGTTAAAAGAATTAGATCAGATCCTCTTTGAAAAGAAAGGTCACGGTTATTGGAAAGAAACCACCACCCATCGGCCTACTCAAACAGCTTTCCAGCGGCTGATCCGGACATGTGGCTTACAGAAAAGTTCAGATGCACAGCGTCCTCTGGCTCGAATTTCAGTTCCTTTGCATACAAAAGTTACACTGCCACCCAGTCGGGAGACAATAGTGTCCATGCCCGTAGGCACCTGTCGGAAACTAGAGGGCATAGCTGTGTTGGTAGAACCACTGCAGGCAGCCGAAGGAGGTGTTGATCCGCTAGTGGCCCGTTCCTTGGCAATAGTTCGCAATGGAAGAGTACCACTTCGATGTGTAAACACTCAGGACCAGAGTGTGGACCTGACCCCAGGGAGGCTGCTGGCTAACATCTATGTGACTCCGGAGGAAGTAAGGAAAGTAACTCCAATGCAGCTGAAGCCGACTGAAAGGGATGAGTGGACCGTAACTGTGTCCATGGGAGAAGATGAGGAACCCACCTCTGAATGGAATGGCTGTGCAATTCGAGAACAGATGAAGATGGATGTAAGTTCATGTTCTCTGGAATGGGTGCAGAAGGTAGATGAGCTGTTGTGGGAGAACCAAGCCACCTTTGCACGGTATGCTGAAGATTTTGGATGTACCACAGGGATCTACCATGAGATTCCCACAGGAGACACCCCTCCAATTAGAGAGCGCTACCGACAAATTCCTCCACAGTTGTATCAGGAAGTGAAAGAACTGTTAGCTAAGATGCTACAGGGTGGGATCATCCAAGAAAGCCAGAGTCCCTGGGCGGCTCCTGTGGTGTTAGTAAGAAAAAAAGATGGGTCCATCCGATTTTGCGTAGACTATCGGAAGTTAAACGCTTGCACCGTACGAGATTCCTACCCCTTGCCACGGATTGAGGAGTCCCTCTCAGCGCTAGGGAGAGCCCGCTACTTCTCCTCACTAGATCTGGCTAGTGGGTATTGGCAGGTGCCGATGGCCACAAAAGACAAGGAGAAGACGGCATTCATCTTGCCCATGGGACTATACGAATTTAACCGGATGCCCTTCGGGTTGACAAATGCACCCGGAACGTTTCAGCGGTTGATGGAGAAATGTCTCGGTGACTTCAACTTTGAGTTCACTCTCATCTACTTGGATGACATTATAGTGTATTCTGCGACCTTTGAAGACCATCTCCACCAGTTGGGGCAAGTATTTCGAAGATTGCGGGAACATGGGCTCAAATTGAAACCCAGTAAATGTCGGTTGTTCCAATCTGAAATTGATTACTTGGGTCACCGCGTATCAGGAGAAGGGGTGAGACCATCAAGAGACAAGATAGCGGCTGTTCAAGATTGGCCGATACCGACTACCCTGCGAGAAGTGAGGGCGTTCCTTGGAGTAGCCGGTTACTATCGACGGTTTATTAAGGATTTCGCCAAGGTAGCAGCACCACTTAATGCTCTCCTACGAGGCACATCCGGTGGTCCAAAGAACCGGTCCGTGAAGTGGGGACCTGAACAGGAACAAGCCTTCCAGGCATTGAAGGATGCACTGACAACAGCCCCAATCTTGGCATATGCTGATTACCACTTGCCGTTCCAGCTATATACAGATGCAAGCCTGTATGGTCTTGGAGCAGTGCTTTCCCAGCTTCAGGATGGCCAGGAGAGGGTCATAGCGTACGGCAGCCGGTCTTTGAGAGATTCTGAAAGAAACCCCGAGAATTATAGTTCATTTAAATTGGAGCTGTTGGCACTGGTATGGGCCATGACCGAGAAATTCTCTGAATATTTGACCGGTGCTGAAGTTTTAGTACTGACTGACAACAACCCACTAGCTCACCTGGAAAATGCCAAGCTCGGGGCGTTAGAGCAGAGGTGGATAGCCCGAATGTCTACATTCAATTACCGCATTAAGTATCGGTCCAAGACAGAGAACCAGAATGCTGACGGACTTTCTAGGGTAACTGCCCAGACCCCCACAGAAGACGTGGATCATGAGTTGGAGCATGTGGAGGTGCCCGATTTCAGCAGATTTTCACAGGCCTTGACCGCCACTAATCAGTTTGAGATGGAGGGGACTGAAATGGCTCCTTTCTTTGGTCCCTCACGACAGGAATGGGCACAGATACAACAGACCCATGAGGGGCTGGCGCAGATGATCAAGTGTGTTGAGAAAGGCCAGAAGCCCTGTAGAGAGGAAAGAGAACGACTGACACGTGAGATATTATCTGTTTTGAGTCAGTGGGAAAAGTTGGAGATGAAAAATGGAGTGCTATGCCGAAAGGTCTATTTACCTTCTGAGATCGACATTCGATACCAAATTGTGGTGCCTAGTGAACTGGCTCGCTCCTTGGCAGTTGAGGCTCATAATAAGAATGGACATTTTGGTCATGAGAAGACCTTTCGTTGGTTACAGCGACTGATTTACTGCCCTGGTCTTCGTCAAATGGTCGAAGAAGTATGCCGCAGCTGTCGAACTTGTGAGATCCATAAGGCAATAGAACAGAGAGCTCCCCTGCAAACCATCGTGACCCAGGAACCTTTAGAAATCGTCATGATAGACTATCTAATGGTGGGCCCATCCAATAGCGGACACCAGTATTGCCTCGTAATGGTGGATCACTTCACCAAATTTGCGGTGGTAACCGCCACCAAGGACCAGACAGCTGAGTCAGCAGCTCGTGCTCTGTGCCAAGATTTCATTCGAGTATATGGGTGCCCCCAACGCATCCACTCCGACCAGGGCGCCTGCTTTGAGGGACACGTAATGAAAGAAGTTCAACGTATCTACGGGATAAAGAAGTCGCACACGACTCCATACCACCCTCAGGGAAATGGGGCCTGTGAAAGATTCAACAGAACTCTGCTACAGATGCTGCGGACTCTGGAGGAAGACAAGAAGTTACAGTGGCCTCAGTTCTTGTCTGAAATGGTGTGGGCCTATAACAATCAGGTCCATTCTACAACGGGGTACTCTCCTTATACACTTCTCTTTGGGCGGTCTGGGCGAAGTATAGGAGAATTACAGTTGAATGATGTGGATGGGTTCCCTCCGAGGGATCCAACCTCTTGGGTGCGGGCGCATCGGCAGAGACTTGAGACGATCCATCGATTGGTGCGGCAGCGCCTGCAAGAACATCCCCATCCTGATAAGACCCCAGTGCAAGAAGCACCATTGCAACCAGGCGACCTGGTGCTAGTTCGTGTCAAGAAACCCCAAGGGAAATTGGAAAGCAGATGGGAGGCTTTGCCGTATCGTGTTGTTGGCCGCAAGTATGCGAATGGGCCAGTGTACCAGGTCCAGAAAGAAGGAACTGATTGTGTTCGAGTACTTCACCGAAATATGTTGCGCCTGTGTCATTCTGAAGGGACAAATCACGATGGGCCTGCCAATGTGAATGAGCTCCCACAGTTAGAGAATGGAGGTGCGGAATGGGCCTCCGACGAGGAGGATGATTGTTGGCCGATCCCTGCTCCTGGGGATGTTCCACCTGTGACTACTGTATCTCCGGCCTGTGCCCCCTCTGGTGCGGAATCCGCTGGTCCTTCTCAGCCCATAGCTGCAGCACCCCATAATATACCACCGGTCCTCAGACGGACCACTAGGCCAAATGCTGGTATTCCCCCTGTTCGGTATGCGCAGGATGAGTTTGTTTGGCCTGCCATACATCGGTATACTACCACCCTGTGCATAAAAGTACAACCCTCTGGATATACAGTCATAGGCAGGGACTGCCAATCTTAAAGTGGGGGGGAATATGTAAGAGACAGCCAATGTTGTCTTAAGCTTCATTTGTCTGTATAAACTGTTAATGTTGAATGTATTTCTGTGATTCTGTTCCTTTAAGACAGCAGCCATTGTAATTGTGACATGATGCTGGAGTGAGACCCCCCCCTTTTATGTCAGCCTGCCTGTTCTGCAGACAGAGTGTGAGCAGAGAAGCAGGAAGTGACGAGACAGAGAGCAGCAGCCATCTTGGCAAGTGTTGTATTGAACTGGTGTGGAGATTTTTCTGTACAGCTAAGCTGTATCTTGGTCCAGAGACAAACAGAGTGTAAAGAGACAACAGGACTAGTGAGTCCACGTGAAAGGAACTGTGCTCAGTGGCTGATCAGTGAGACTGACATTGTGACTGTGTATATGGATACCACAGATAGAGACTCGCAGTGCTGTTGATGTACTGGACGGCACCTGCTAAATCCCGGCTTACATCCCAGCTCAGTGTATGGATTCGGCAGGACTGTCAGTGTGCTGAGTGGAATCTGCTGTTGGATTACATTGCATTCAGTTGGTTTTCCTGTCTGTTAAAGAGGACTTCATTTCTCCCAAGATCCTGATAACCGTGAGGAGAGGACGCTTCACTATAAAAGAAAGGACCGACTTTGGGCCCCACCGCGCGCTTCTACGGACTGTAAGCGGTCCACCTGGACCACTGGGGAAAAGGGGGGTGCACCCAAATGTGAAGTCAGGGTCAGTTAGGGATAGTTTTGAGTATATTGTTCATTCAGTGTCCATACTGCAGAAGTGGACAGAGTAAAAGTAGAAACCATTGCAGAATTTGCCTTGAAATTGTTCATGCTATATTGTATATTTTGCTTGTCTTTAGCCCTGTCATTTTACCTTTAACTAACCTTTATTAACTTATAGTAAATATATATTTTTTTCTTGAACTACCGCGTGTGCGTTCATTTCTGGTTGCGGAGTCCAAACCACCTGCCTTGCTCTCGGTTCACAAGGGCCCCCTCCATACCCTACATACATGTACTGAGCCCCCTCCATACCCTACATACATGTACTGAGCCCCCTCCACACCCTACATACATGTACTGAGGCCCCTCCACACCCTACGTATGTATGTACTGAGGCCCCTCCACACCCTACATACATGTACTGAGCCCCCTCCATACCCTACATACATGTACTGAGGCCCCTCCACACCCTACGTATGTATGTACTGAGGCCCCTCCACACCCTACATACATGTACTGAGCCCCCTCCATACCCTACATACATGTACTGAGGCCCCTCCACACCCTACGTATGTATGTACTGAGGCCCCTCCACACCCTACATACATGTACTGAGCCCCCTCCATACCCTACATACATGTACTGAGCCCCCTCCACACCCTACATACATGTACTGAGGCCCCTCCATACCCTACATACATGTACTGAGCCCCCTCCATACCCTACATACATGTACTGAGCCCCCTCCACACCCTACATACATGTACTGAGGCCCCTCCACACCCTACGTATGTATGTACTGAGGCCCCTCCACACCCTACATACATGTACTGAGCCCCCTCCATACCCTACATACATGTACTGAGGCCCCTCCACACCCTACGTATGTATGTACTGAGGCCCCTCCACACCCTACATACATGTACTGAGGCCCCTCCACACCCTACGTATGTATGTACTGAGGCCCCTCCACACCCTACATACATGTACTGAGGCCCCTCCATACCCTACATACATGTGCTGAGCCCCCCTCCACACCCTACATACATGTACTTACCCTCCTCCATACCCTACATACATGTACTGACCCCCCCTCCATACCGTACATACATGTACTGAGCCCCCTCCACACCCTACATACATGTACTGAGCCCCCTCCATACCCTACATACATGTGCTGAGCCCCCTCCACACCCTACATATATGTACTGATCCCCCTCCACACCCTACATACATGTACTGAGCCCCCTCCATATCCTACATACATGTACTGAGCCCCCTCCACACCCTACATACATGTACTGAGCCCCCTCCACACCCTACATATATGTACTGACCCCCCTCCATACCGTACATACATGTACTGACCCCCCCTCCACACCCTACATACATGTACTGAGCCCCCTCCACACCCTACATACATGTACTGAGGCCCCTCCATACCCTACATACATGTACTGAGGCCCCTCCATACCCTACATACATGTACTGAGCCCCCTCCACACCCTACATACATGTACTGAGCCCTCTCCATACCCTACATACATGTACTGAGCCCCCTCCATACCCTACATACATGTACTGAGCCCCCTCCATACCCTACATACATGTACTGAGGCCCCTCCATACCCTACATACATGTACTGAGCCCTCTCCATACCCTACATACATGTACTGAGCCCCCTCCACACCCTACATACATGTACTGAGCCCCCTCCACACCCTACATACATGTGCTGAGCCCCCTCCATACCCTACATACATGTACTGAGCCCCCTACACACCCTACATACATGTACTGAGCCCCCTCCATACCCTACATACATGTACTGAGCCCTCTCCATACCCTACATACATGTACTGAGGCCCCTCCATACCCTACATACATGTACTGAGCCCTCTCCATGCCCTACATACATGTACTGAGCCCCCTCCACGCACATTTACTGAGGGACCCCTCCCCCTCTCATACATTTTCTGTGGACTCTTCCCACACACCCCATGCACCTACTGAAGACCCATCCAGCATTGTTAGTGACTGTATAAGTAAATGTATAAATGGAGGAGAGGGAGGCCTTAGTAAGGCTAGCCTCACATCTGCGTTCGATCGCTGTTCAGGGATTCCGAACCCCATTCCACATTTTTCAGGCAGAAACCAGACGTACCCCATTATAGTCTATGGGGTCCATGGGTTTCCACAGGTAACCGCTTTTTAAGCGGATTAGGTTTCCGTTTTTCGGGTCCGCTTGGGAAACGCAGGTGTGACCCTAGTGTAAGGGTATTTGTGAACTACCTTTCACACATGGGATAGTTCACGGTCATACCCTGTATGTGCAAAAAGGGCGCACTCCGCATAAACTGCGTATCTCACAGTATACAGTGACAGGCTAGTGGACATTGCTGTATAACTTTATATATAATATACTCAGACATGCCAATATATACAGTGAGGAAAAAAAAGTATTTAGTCAGCCACCAATTGTGCAAGTTCTCCCACTTATAAAGATGAGGCCGGCCTGTAATTGTCATCATAGGTAGACCTCAACTATGAGAGACAAAATGAGAAAACATATCTAGAAAATCACATTGTCTGATTTTAAAAGAATTTATTTGCAAATTATGGTGGAAAATAAGTATTTGGTCAATAACAAAAGTTCATCTCAATACTTTGTTCTATCTCCTTTGTTGGCAATGACAGAGGTCACACGTTTCCTGTAAGTCTTCACAAGGTTGGCACACACTGTTGCTGGTATGTTGGCCCATTCCTCCATGCAGATCTCCTCTAGAGCAGGGATGTTTTTGGGGCTGTCGCTGGGCAACACGGACTTTCAACTCCCTCCAAAGGTTTTCTATGGGGCTGAGATCTGGAGACTGGCTAGGCCACTCCAGGACCTTGAAATGCTTCTTACGAAGCCGCTCCTTCGTTGCCCTGGCAGTGTGCTTGGGATCATTGTCATGCTGAAAGACCCAGCCACGTTTCATCTTCAGTGCCCTTGCTGATGGAAAGAGGTTTGCACTCAAAATCTCACGATACATGGCCCCATTCATTCTTTCATGTACACGGATCAGTCGTCCTGGTCCCTTTGCAGAGAAACAGCCCCAAAGCATGATGTTGCCCCCCCCCCCCATGCTTCACAGTAGGTATGGTGTTCTTTGGATACAACTCAGCATTCACTCTCCTCCAAACACCACGAGTTGTGTTTCTACCAAACAGTTCTACTTTGGTTTCATCTGACCATATGACATTCTCCCAATACTATTCTGGATCATCCAAATGCTCTCTAGCAAACTTCAGAGGGGCCCGGATATGTACTGGCTTAAGCAGGGGGACACGTCTGGCACTGCAGGATCTGAGTCCCTGGCGGCGTAGTGTGTTACTGCCGGTAGCCTTTGTTACGTTAGTCCCAGCTTTCTGCAGGTCACTCACTAGGTCCCCCGTGTGGTTCTGGGATTTTTGCTCACCGTTCTTGTGATCATTTTGACCCCACGGGGTGAGATCTTGCGTGGGGTCCCTGATGGAGGGAGATTATCAGTGGTCTTGTATGTCTTCCATTTTCTAATTATTGCTCCCACAGGTGATTTCTTCACACCAAGCTGCTTGCCTATTGCAGATTCAGTCTTCCCAGCCTGGTGCAGGGCTACCATTTTGTTTCTGGTCCTTCCACAGCTCTTTGGTCTTCACCATAGTGGAGTTTGGAGTGTGACTGAGGTTGTGGACAGGTGTCTTTTATACTGATAACAATGTCACACAGGATCCATTACTACAGGTAATGAGTGGAGGACAGAGGAGCCTCTTAAAGGAGAAGTTACAGGGCTGTGAGAGACAGAAATCCTGCTTGTTTGTAGGTGACCAAATACTTATTTTCCACCATAATTTGCAAATAAATTCCTAAAAAATCAGACAATGTGATTTTCTGGATTAGTTTTCTCATTTTGTCTCTCATAGTTGAGGTCTACCTATGATGACAATTACAGGCCGGCCTCATCTTTATAAGTTTGAGAACTTGCACAGTAGGTGGCTGACTAAATACTTTTTTCCCCACTGTATGTGTTATACATGGTCATACATTTCTATATGTAATAATCCTGGTCGTATCTTTACATATGTGCTATACCTCATTTTAACTGTCTATATGTATGTGCAGTATGCCTGGTTGCCTTTTATATATGTGTATTCCTACATGACAGCTCCTCACTAAAATTGTGACCTGCTGTATGGATGAACGGGGCAATGCTGCCTTACAGTGCAGGGTCATAGCATTCACCACAAGGGGGCGTCACCTCCACAATTTTTTTTAATTTTTTTTAAGTGTTGTCCTACCATTAGATATGCCCTGTCAGGGACTACCAACTACATAGACGGGAGACCCTGTACTTGTGACCCCTATATATTATAGTGAAGAGCCGCGAATATAAAGTGTCTTTCACTTGAGGTACCAAACTCATCCATGCATTTCAGAGGACATCATGTAATACCACATTCCTCCAGCAGTGGCCGCCCTAGAGAGGATGTCCGGCCAGCTGCTTCTCCCTGCTATGGATTTGATACATTGTTGCTGTAGAATATGTTTCCAGGATATAAATACAATGTTGCCGGATATTATTTATCAGCATCTCCTTCCCCTTTATATTGTACATGAAGTTGCAGTTTTTCTGCTTTGCACATGGGCTGCGCGGCATAAATCGCCCTCCTACTATCAAGAGCTAAACAGAAGATCCATGGCCCCAATATCTGCCAGTCTCCACAGGCTGGCCTGAAATTATTAATGTCAGAGGAGGGGGGTGTACAGATCCCTGTCAGCTGAGCACAATCACAGAGCGGCTAATTTCTCTCCGCCAGCGTCAAGTCATTATCTCCCAGTGCCCCCTGCTGAGGCCGCACAGGCCGACAGCCCAAGAGCTGAATGCTGGCAAATCTGCGCCTCGCCTAGGGCTACGGAAAGAACTGATTGGGCAACGTAACAGTGGGGTTAGGTAATTAGAATCCGTACACGCTCCCCCCCACCACCACCACCCCCATCATGAAGACTTTCGAGGGAATGACTGCCTGGGGAGATGCAGTCAGCAAACTTAAAATTGTAATTTTCATTGGGATCCATAAAAAGAGGCAGCCAGCGTTCCTGTTACTGCAAATTGTTATCATGGAACCAATTTGGTTGCAGATGGTGCTGGGGCTGGAGCGGTGCCATGCCAGATGTCTGTAGCACCATTAAAGTGACTGGCACTTCGCTCAAGCGCCCTCTAGCGGGCACAACTCACCCACTGCACCCCAAGATCCTTGCAAGGTAAACGTCTTGAATTTATTAGGAGATACATTTTTCTATACTGTCCTGCATATCTGTTTCTGGGAAAGCTGGGTGTGCTATAACGGCTACCATGTTGGTAGTCACCCAGCTTTTCCAAACCTCCGAATATAGAAATACATCTCTCTTGTCCATAATGAGGTAGAACTGTGGTTCAGGAGTCTTATGTTGTCAAGTGACAACCCGTGTGAGTGATATGATGTCAGACTTAGTGGTGGTTGTTATCCAGCTTTCCCAGAAACAGATGCCATGCCCAGTTAGGTCATACATGTCAACTATTGAGGGTCTGAAAAGTGATGCATAGAGAGGTATTGTGCAGGGTTTATATTTTTACATATGTTCCACAGATTTATATAAGACCACCCACCCCCAACCTATGGTATTCAATCAAAATTTGTGCAAATGACCCCTTCATCATACCCCATTAGTATAGAACTCAGACCAGACCCACAAAACTAAGGCGGACTGCAGGCAAGATCTCCTAAAGAAGTACAGACCCAAAATAAGACCCCCAAACCAAAACAGGCCCCTTAAATAGGGTCAGACCCCAGATCAGAACCTCTAAACAAGTGCAGACCTAAGACAAGACCCCCCAAAATAAAATCATACACTATACTATATCTTTTAAACAAGTACAGAGCCAAAACAAGAGCGCCCCAAACCACAACGGACCCCAAACTAGATCCCCTAAACAAGTACAGACCCCAGATCAGACCTCCAAAACATGTACAGACCCCAGATCAGAACCCCTAAACAATTGCAGACCTAAGACAAGACCCCCCAAAATAAAACCATACACCATACTAGATCTCTTAACTCTTAATCTCTTAAGTACAGACTCAAACCAAGAGCGCCCCAAACCACAACGGGCCCCAAACTAGATCCCCTAAACAAGTACAGACCCCAGATCAGACCTCCAAAACATATACAGACCCCAGATCAAAGCCCCTAAAACAAAAAATCCCAGACCAGCCCCATAACTGCATACAGAGACACAAACCCCCGAAATACTGTAAATGCAGACCCCAGACCAGAGCAGAAGAGAGACGTATAAGAACTTCCTATATATCTCGCATTCCTTTTGTAGCCATTCTTGGCTTTCGCTCAAAAAAACGCAGCAAAATCTTCAACAAAAAAAGCTGTGTTTCTGCAACGTGGGCCTCAGCCTTAAAGAGGTTGTTCAGCATATATATATATATATATATTTTAATTTAAAAAAAAAAATGAAAAAAAAAACCCCATACTCACCTGTCCCCGGGACTCCGGTGCCTTCTAGCACGGTGCGGTCTTTTGCTCCGCTGCCTGCTTTTCACCTAAAAAAATATATATATATATATATATATATATATATATATATATATATATATATATATCTTGGACAACCCCTTTAATGTAGACCCCAGCCTAGACGTGCAGATACCTTTCCCCATTGCTGCCGTCCTCTTCACTCCCAGATATCGCCAAAGACATCAACATGTGGGGTACAGCGGGCTGCAGGAACCGCCTTATAGAAGGACACAGTGCACGGCAGATTTCCTTCAAGATCTGTAAGACCTGCTCCAAGACATCTCATCTGTCAGCTGCCACCCAACTTTCCCAGAAACAGATATGACTAACAAGCAGCTATAGAAGAAGCAGAGCAGACGGGGGTGAGCCCAGGACACATATTAAGGGTCTTTAATTCCTTCTAGATATTTTACTGTTACTCCTTTAACTTCACAGATACAAGTTTATTAAGGAGCGTGCTGCCAGTCTGGAGACGTGTTTGTTATGCCAGCCATGTGAGCGCGGCCGCCTTATAGTCGGTAATTATGTGATTCATTAATCATCCTCGACAGTCTTTGTGAGTCTTTAAATGAAAATTAGAGGAACAAGTTGATGGAATAGACTCATATGAAGCTGACGTCTAGCGGATCATACCGGAGGCGAGAGCGGCATATGTCCCTCCAATAACAGGCGGATGTTCACAAGTCTGACTGTACAGTGTGGAGCCTGCCTCACTGAATAACAATAGTGCAAAAAGTCTGACCCAATAACCTGACTGTTTCAGGAATTTTGCGCAGAGCACGTCCTACTGTGCAGGACTTTGGAAAATTTTGCTGACATTTGTGTAATGTGTATGGCTACCTAAACAGTACAACAGATGGTACAAATATCAGAGCCATAGGAGAGCCATTGGCACAGATTTATTTTGCCTTTTACTTACGTTTTCTGGTATACAAGGCATGAGTCTCAATCTTCTTGCTTAATTAATTTTTCTGCAAAAAATTTCCAACTTTTTTTGTCTTGCACGGCTCTCAATATTTTCCAAAAAAGGGGGCGTAGCAAGAGCGTGCAGGATATATGAAGCCATCGAGCCCGCCAGATTTATTATCATGTACAATAGGTGTAAATAGTGCTGGAAGTATACACCAGCTATGGGATGGCATAGATTTCCCTCCAGGTGTAAGGCCATGCAGAGGTCTGCCTCATTTACGGGGAAGCATGCACCTAGTCATAAATGAGGCGTCCCCTAAGTCTTTATAAATCTCCCCCATAATGTGCAAAAAATTTTGTGAAATATGATTATAAAGTACAGAGACAAAATGGCTATACAGAGCACCAATAAGAGTAACACAGACGGTACAGACAGTATAGTAGAGAGTCATATAGTGTGCAAATCTGCTGCAGTGCAATATAAAAATAAAAATGTCACAAAGTGCAAAAAAAAAGCAGTATCATACAGTGAAGGAAATAAGTATTTGATCCCTTGCTGATTTTGTACGTTTGCCCACTGACAAAGACATGAACAGTCTATAATTTTAGGGGCAGGTTATTTTTAACAGTGAGAGATAGAAAATCAAAAATAAAATCCAGAAAATCACATTGTATACATTTTATAAATTTATTTGCATTTTGCAGAGAGAAATAAGTATTTGAAATGTATAAATAATCAGACTATAGAGAGAGTAATAAGATGGTCACACAGTGCTGAGATAAAATACTACCCAGCTGTAAATAACAGAGCTATACAATGATTCTGTATTTGTATCAGTCCTGAATGTGCCAGTAGTGTCCCAAATTTTCAGAAACAATCCAGGCAAACTCAGCTTGCACCGGGTACAGCAGGGCCATACAGTCAACCACCAACTTCGGTTCCTCTATTTTTCTATAGCCTGACTACGACTACTTAAAAGGGTTATGCCACAAAAAATATCTATCCTGTCTCCATGTGTCTGACTGCTGACCAATCCTGAGGCTACCCCTATTGTGAATGTATTGTGTATATCAATAATTATATAATATTATATATAATAATTAACTTTTTTTTTTTTGGCTGCTCAGGGGTGGGCCCATGGGCGGGCCTTAAATGTCTTTATTTTAATAACTAAACTGTTAGTAACTATAGTTACACTGAGTAGACATGGATTCCCTCTTTATAAGACCACATGGACACGACTGATAGAAATTCAACAGCTACCAAGGCTACCTTGAAAGGGTGGTCACTCAGACAGGAAGTCATGTGTTGCTAGGCAACTTTAAACAGGAAGTGGTGTTCTAGATAAAAACTAAAACCGATCCTGGCAGGAATATATACAGTCACAGTTCTAATGTGCACCCTCTATCGTATCCCCCTCATGTAGGGTCCCCTGACGTATATAATAATTTATAAGGCAGTGACTATGACTCTGCTGTAATATTATGGAGCTGTAATAAGCCAGTCTGTCCTCTTCGGTGATGGGGGGGGGGGATATCACATTTTCCAGCGGTTTATAGATCTCTGCTCATTTACAGTTTATTAATAACATCAGACGGAATCCTTAGGAGCGGGGCCCGGGGATGAGTGACAGCTCAGCCTCCGTATTGATTATGTTTTCTGTCTGCAGTCTCACATGATGGAGTAATTCCATACACGGTGCTGACTCTGATAGATTTTATTGGATCATCACCTGAAATAGCGACTTATGAGATCTCAAAAGGTCATTCACGCAGCGCCGGCGAGGAAAAGTTTGCTCGAACACGTAATCAGATCACACATCATCGGGCTGTATCCTCTGTGATATAATGAGAGGGAGAAAGTAACAGGAGGATCGGTATAATAATCTTATTAAGATGTCGATGGCACAAATAGACGTCTATCGGACTTCGCAAATAGCAAATCATTACACCGGCTGCTGAGAACGTCTTCTGTCTAGGAAATCACAAAAAGATACAAGAGGATGGAATGGAGAACTATAGAATGGTGAACTATAGAATGGTGAACTATAGAATGGTGAACTATAGAATGGCAAACTATAGAATGGCAAACTATAGAATGGAGAACTATAGAATGGCAAACTATAGAATGGAGAACTATAGAATGGAGAACTATAGAATGGTGAACTATAGAATGGAGAACTATAGAATGGAGAACTATAGAATGGAGAACTATAGAATGGTGAACTATAGAATGGAGAACTATAGAATGGAGAACTATAGAATGGCAAACTATAGAATGGAGAACTATAGAATGGAGAACTATAGAATGGCGAACTATAGAATGGAGAACTATAGAATGGAGAACTATAGAATGGAGAACTATAGAATAGTGAACTATAGAATGGTGAACTATAGAATGGCGAACTATAGAATGGAGAACTATAGAATGGAGAACTATAGAATGGTGAACTATAGAATGGAGAACTATAGAATGGAGAACTATAGAATGGTGAACTATAGAATGGTGAACTATAGAATGGTGAACTATAGAATGGAGAACTATAGAATGGCAAACTATAGAATGGAGAACCATAGAATGGCGAACTATAAAGAGGCAAACTATAGAATGGTGAACTATAGAATGGAGAACTATAGAATGGAAAACTATAGAATGGAGAACTATAGAATGGAGAACTATAGAATGGAGAACTATAGAATGGCGAACTATAGAATGGCAAACTATAGAATGGAGAACTATAGAATGGAGAACTATAGATTGGTGAACTATAGAATGGTGAACTATGGAATGGAGAACTATAGAATGGAGAACTATAGAATGGTGAACTATAGAATGGTGAACTATAGAATGGAGAACTATAGAATGGAGAACTATAGAATGGCAAACTATAGAATGGAGAACTATAGAATGGTGAACTATAGAATGGAGAACTATAGAATGGCAAACTATAGAATGGAGAACTATAGAATGGAGAACTATAGAATGGAGAACTATAGAATGGGGGGTGAACTATAGAATGGAGAACTATAGAATGGAGAACTATAGAATGGTGAACTATAGAATGGAGAACTATAGAATGGCAAACTATAGAATGGAGAACTATAGAATGGAGAACTATAGAATGGTGAACTATAGAATGGTGAACTATAGAATGGAGAACTATAGAATGGAGAACTATAGAATGGTGAACTATAGAATGGAGAACTATAGAATGCAGAACTATAGAATGGAGAACTATAGAATGGAGAACTATAGAATGGTGAACTATAGAATGGAGAACTATAGAATGCAGAACTATAGAATGGCAAACTATAGAATGGCGAACTATAGAATGGTGAACTATAGAATGGCAAACTATAGAATGGAGAACCATAGAATGGCGAACTATAAAGAGGCAAACTATAGAATGGTGAACTATAGAATGGCAAAGGATAACATTGTTCCATATATTCTGGGAGTGCCCCCTGGTCCGCCCTTTTTGGTCTGAGGTTGGGAGGCTGACTAATATTCTCTTTCTCCAGGGTGTTCCCTTGAACCCCATGGTTTATTTGCTGAATCTCCCTCCAAAAGGTCTCAGTAAAAATACATCGAAATTATTCCTTTACTTGTGTACTGCGGCTAAAACGCTTATAGCTCGCCATTGGAGAGAAGCCCTTCCCCCAGCGATTTCAGAATTGATAGCCCGACTGAAGGACATCCGCAGTCTGGAGTATCTGACTGCTTCCCTTAACCATACGGTGGAGGCATTTGAAGCGGTTTGGTCCCACTGGGATACCTACTGTGTCATGCAGGGTCTCTGAAATCTGACCCCCGGCTTTGTTTCTTTCCTCATTGTTCCTTCCCTTTGTCTGTTCCTGCGTATTCCCCAAATCTTGTTTTTGTGTTGATGTTTTTATTTTTGTAGACTTAACGGATTGTATGTTATGTGGAATGTTCTTTATTTGATTTATGTCATTTTCAAAAATATCTTAATAAAAATTACAGTTTAAAAAAAAAAAAAAAAAAAAAAAAAAAAAAATGGCAAAGGATAGAATGGGGAACTATAAAATGACGAACCAGAGAAAGGTGAACCATAGAATGGCAAACCATATATTGCTGAACTATAGAATGGAAAACTATAGAATGGCGAACAATCAAATAGGGAGCTATAGAATGGTGAACCATAGAACGGCAAAGCATAGAATGGTGAACTATAGAATGGTGGACCATAAAGAGGCAGAACTATAGAATGGCAGACTGTAGAATAGTGAATCATACAGGCAACTGCTATAGAGTCCAAGGGATGGCAGCGCCAAGACCTCCTAGGTAGTGGGCTGGAGTCAGGCAGCTCCTGAAAGGGGCCCTATTTCTATTTTTGTTGAGTCTGATCTTGTTCTCTATGCCATTGATTTTCGCAGATCCTAAATCAGTAGTAGTAGTAGTAGACTAGTAGAGGACCCTGGGCATAAAAGTTGGTGCTGACCCCATTCCACCTAGTGCCCAGATCACCTGGTCCCTTATGACAGTCATGTAGAGGATAGAAGGGTATACCTATGCTTGGCCCTCTCCACCTCACTTTATGGGAGCCAGTGAGTCTGCTAGAGTTCATAGACTGGATAGGACACCATACAGTCACTAGGGAGTTCCGTTTTCAGTGGGGGCCCCAAGATGAGCAGTGGTATGGCAGCAGCTTCAGAAAGGAACCTTATTTTCATCATTGTTATGAAGCCTGTTCTCTGAGTATGACGCTGATGTCTTAGATCTGGAATGAGGTTGGTCGGTGTCAAAAAGTATGCACCCACCCACCTTCAGTAGTGTAAAGCAGCTCTGCCCTAGTGCAAGCAATGCCAAGATGCATGTATGCCCTCCGAAGCCAAGAGCTGCTGTAGACAGGACTCTCGTCTTCATCTAATAGTGACGTGTCCTCATAAAGGGGGAAACATCCTTATTGGTTTATAAGTGGGTGTCAAAACCTACGCACCCCCCCTGTAATCGTGTAAAGCAGCTCAGTCCTAATGCAAACCATACAGAAGCAATAAAACGATGGTGACGGGATTATGTCGCTGCTTTATAACCTCTCGGGGAGCTGAGCCGGGACGCAGTTTGCAGCACACTAATGTCTTATAAATGGTTTTGCCTGCAAGTTTCTGAAAGTTCCAGAAATATGGGGACCATTATGGTTGGCATCGGAGCTAAACCTACTCATCTCTAAAGCCCTGGCATTTATAGGCCTCTTTATGGGGTTATCGGAGGACACCCACTGACTAGCTGGTCTTTACAGGAGCTGCCAGGCGCTAGAGCTATTAGCACCAAGCATATCCCCAGAGATCAGACTAAGTCCTTGGCATGTCAGGTTGTTTACCCATCTCTCACATCCCCTTAAACAAACCTTTCCCGTTTGTCTCATCCATCCTAATTCTCTCTGATTACCTGCCGCTCCCTAGGGGATAGCTTTATCCTCACTGGCAGATCCCATCCTGACGCCTCCATCATTCTCCTACAAGGCACAGCTTATTGCTTGTGCGAATAGCTCCAATCAGGGGAGAGTTACGAGCGAAGGTGGGGGGGGGGGCGAGGCGGGAGTCGGAGGAAGCCTTTAGGGACTGCAGCTTTCCTCGAATTGTTCTCAATGACTGTTTTATAAATTGCCACATAAAGAAGGTTCTGGTTTTTTTATCCATTTTATCTCCTCTCACTCATACCATTTACCCTCTGCTAAGGAAGGCAATAAGGCCTCTTAACGGTCGGATTGCCACTAGGTCACCGTGACTTTATACCTTCCTATCTGACAATGGATTTTTACTTAACTTTCATCTGGGGCACAGAACAGGAACATTCTGGAATAATCAATGTTTACTTACCTGCTCGGCAGTCACGTTACCAATCATCAGGGTAGATAAACGGGTGAAAATTGTCTGTGAAGAGTCGGGATTAGGGACATATCTAATAATTCATGGGATATGAGACTGGGAACTTTATGGGACTGTGGCTGTTCCCTGACTCATAGTAATGTGACATGTAATGTTGTGCAGATATAACTGGCGACTGACACTGGATACTCATCTGCAGGATATAAGTGACCGCTAAAAAGTATTTTAAGGAACCCAGGAACATACTTATAAGCCCAACAATGTATTACATCTACTGAACCACTCCTGTGGGGAGGGAGTCTCCATCTCCTCCCACACGTATTGTTTCCCGGGGTTAGCTTGGCGACTCTTTGCAGATAGCATATATTATACAGCAGAATTCCTCTTAATAGTACAGCTTGATGAAGTTTGTCTATCAACAGCAAGCCAAAGAAATACTTGATGAGCACATTGTAGTCTCTGGTACCACAAGAATACAACATGAATGTAATATTAGGATTCATTCCATAACTGCTGCACTTATTTCTCTGCTCACGATTATACTAAAAGTCTCTTCTAGGGACCTTAGTACAACAATAGAGCTACCTTGGGCTACTTAGGCTGAGTAAAACATGATCCTGGCACTGCAGGTTTGCCTTGGATTATCCAGTCAGTAGCTGTTTCCTATCCTAATCGCCAAGATGGCTCCTTCCACACCTATGGGGGTTTACTGTGGGATTAGAGCTGAATCCATCACAACTTTTAGCAGGTGTTGCCTTATTTCCCTCTGTTTTGTGTGATCCTAGGCCACTATGTCTGCAGTACTCTGGCGAGGCTCTCAGGGAGCTCTATAGCCCTGACCCTCTCTCTTTCTCTACTGGTGCCAGAATGAAGTCCCCACTTCTCTCCTTTGGGCTCAGGACTTCATGGAGCTAGGAGACCAGTTTCCCCTAGTGGCCCGGGGAAAAGCCTGTTGTGCCATATCACCATTCTTACAGTCTCCAGCATATTCACATTTGTCATCTTTCAACCATACTGTATCACCAAGTTGCCATCATGGTGACATCTAATTCATCCATATCTACCCTTATTCTGTGTGTCATGTCCCAATCTGTTTCAGTTCCATGTCACAGTTCTTCAAATGTTTACCATGTTACCATCCATCACATGTCTACAAGCTCACAATCTACTCATGTGCCTCATGCCTTAATCTTATTAGGTCACAATTGTATCCATAGACTTTATGTCCAAGACTGTTCAATCCCCCACATGGCATCATCTACTCATCTCCATTATATCCAGCTCCTACCAATGCCCCAATCTCTTCAAGTCATAGTTTATGTCCATCTCCCCTATAGTTTGTCACCAGAATCTCAGTCATGCCACTATTCTTCCGGTTTTCATCATGTCACCATCCATCCTATCTCAATCACATCTGGTCACAACTTCTTCAATCTCCACAGACTCACTTGTGTGCCTTATGCCACAATCTCTTCAATCTCCATCACCATCCCTACTATCTACCACATGTCCATCTTGTCTATCTCCATAATTTCATAGTCTAGACCATCCTCTGAAGGGCACAATCTCTTCATTCATTTTCATGTTTCCTATGTCACCATCTCTTCAATCTCAACCATGGCACCATTCTCCATTGTCACCATCTCTTCTTTCACAATCATATCTCCATTTTATCTATTTCCATCATGTCACCTTCAGTCTCCACCATGGCACCTCTGATTGCATCTCCATAATGTTACCAAATTTCCCATCTCAATCTAATCTCAATCTTGCTCCCTATCTCCACAATGTTTCTGTCTATCCTACCTCCACAACCTGACAATCCTACCAATATAGCATATCCCCAATGTCTATGCTCTCCACCATGGCACCATCCATCCATCTCCATTAGGTCACAGTCCTATTCATGTATCTCACACCACATTCAATCTCAGTCACCATCTTTCCCTTCTTAACTACATTGTTCATGTTGCCTATCTCTACCATCTAGCCTGTCTCCAAAAGGTCATAATCCTGACCATATACAGTGGGGAAAAAAGTATTTAGTCAGCCACCAATTGTGCAAGTTCTCCCACTTAAAAAGATGAGGCCGGCCTGTAATTGTCATCATAGGTAGACCTCAACTATGAGAGACAACATGAGAAAACAAATCCAGAAAATCACATTGTCTGATTGTTAAAGAATTTATTTGCAAATTATGGTGGAAAATAAGTATTTGGTCACCTACAAACAAGCAAGATTTCTGTCTCTCACAGACCTGTAACTTCTTCTTTAAGAGGCTCCTCTGTCCTCCACTCATTACCTGTAGTAATGGCTCCTGTGTGACATTGTTATCAGTATCAAAGACACCTGTCCACAACCTCAGTCACACTCCAAACTCCACTATGGTGAAGACCAAAGAGCTGTGGAAGGACCAGAAACAAAATGGTAGCCCTGCACCAGGCTGAGAAGACTGAATCTCCAATAGGCAAGCCGCTTGGTGTGAAGAAATCACCTGTGGGAGCAATAATTAGAAAATGGAAGACATACAAGACCACTGATAATCTCCCTCCATCAGGGGCTCCACGCAAGAGCTCACCCCGTGGGGTCAAAATGATCACAAGAACGGTGAGCAAAAATCCCAGAACCACACGGGGGACCTAGTGACTGACCTGCAGAAAGCTGGGACTAACGTAACAAAGGCTACCGTCAGTAACACACTTCGCCGCCAGGGACTCAGATCCTGCAGTGCCAGACGTGTCCACCTGCTTAAGCCAGTACATATCCGGGCCCATCTGAAGTTTGCTAGAGAGCATTTGGATGTTCCAGAAGAGTATTGGGAGAATGTCATATGGTCAGATGAAACCAAAGTAGAACTGTTTGGTAGAAACACAACTCGTGGTGTTTGGAGGAGAGTGAATGCTGAGTTGTATCCAAAGAACACCATACCTACTGTGAAGCATGGGGGGGGGGGCAACATCATGCTTTGGGGCTGTTTCTCTACAAAGGGACCAGGACAACTGATCCGTGTACATGAAAGAATGAATGGGGCCATGTATGGTGAGATTTTGAGTGCAAACCTCCTTCCATCATCAAGGGCATTGAAGATGAAACGTGGCTGGGTCTTTCAGCATGACAATGATCCCAAGCACACCACCAGGGCAACGAAGGAGCGGCTTCGTAAGAAGCATTTCAAGGTCCTGGAGTGGCCTAGCCAGTCTCCAGATCTCAACCCCATAGAAAACCTTTGGAGGGAGATGAAAGTCCGTGTTGCCCAGCGACAGCCCCAAAACATCCCTGCTCTAGAGGAGATCTGCATGGAGGAATGGGCCAACATACCAGCAACAGTGTGTGCCAACCTTGTGAAGACTTACAGAAAACGTCTGACCTCTGTCATTGCCAACAAAGGATATAGAACAAAGTATTGAGATGAACTTTTGTTATTGACCAAATACTTATTTTCCACCATAATTTGCAAATAAATTCTTAAAAAATCAGACAATGTGATTTTCTGGATTTGTTTTCTCATTTTGTCTCTCATAGTTGAGGTCTACCTATGATGACAATTACAGGCCAGACTCATCTTTTTATGTGGGAGAACTTGCACAATTGGTGGCTGACTAAATACTTTTTTTTCCCCACTGTAACTCATGTTCAGCTCCCTTTAGTACTTGCAATGTCAACATTGATTTTTATCTTTTCTATATCACCAGGCCTTCAATTTCCGTCACATCACCATCCATCCAACCACATCTCCACCTTTTCTTTCTCTACCATTCACCATCCATCTCATCTCCAATCGATCACAATCCTACCCATACACCTTATGTTACAATTTCCTCATTTTCATCTATGATACCATTACTCCAATCTCCTAGATGCCATCATGTCATCATTTATTTCCATATCCCCTATGTCAAGAGGTCTTCAATCTTCAGCATGGCACCTTTCTTCCAAACTCCATCAGGTCTCCATCCTTTTCCTTTCAACCATATCTCCATCTTTTCTCTGTCTGCCCTTGCATCATCTATCTCATCTCCACTAGTTCATAAACCTACCCATAAACTCATTTCGAGATCTCCTCATTCCCCACCATGTCTCCTTTATTCCAGTTTCCTTGATGTCATCATTTCTATTATGTCATCATTCATTTCCATATCCCCTATGTCAACAGGTCTTCAGTCTTCACCATACATGGCACCTTTGTTACCACTTCCACCACCACCATGTCACCATCCTTTCCATCATGGTTAGCTACTAATGTAGTACACTCCTGCCTACCCTACTTTTAGCTTGACACGTGGAGCATGTCTAGCCAAATGAGCATGGCTCCCCCAACACCAATGAGTCCTTGTATCTGCCCAATTTGTCTTGATGTTAACCATGGACCTTCTTCTGATTTCCATAATTTCTCTCCTGTCCTCCATGTTGCTTTTCTTGCATGATCTCAACATCTCTCCATCATGATGCCACCACTAATCTTAACCATCTCAGCATCCAATACCTTCGACATTCCAATCATTGGGAAGCCATTGAAATAGCAGAGCTCTCCTGATTTTTCTAGTAACATGTCACAGACATACAGGACAACCATCCCAACCTCTACATGAACATTGGGCTCAGCCAAACTGGAAGCATATTTCCATAGTGCATGGAGGATAAGCAGGAGCTATACCTTCTGGAGCTGCTTAACAATGGGGTAACGTGGATTAACTCTTCAGCCTCCTAGACATTAGATACTGTCAAAATATAGGGGGCCTACAACAAAATGTAATATCTAAGGCTGGCTATAGGCAGGTAGTTTGCATAACATTAGAAATGGTGTTTATCCATTGATTATATAACTATAATAAAGATGTAGCAGAGCTGAATTGGTTATTGAGCTGTTTCTTATCTGCATTATGATAACTCGCTGAGTTCAGATTGTGGCAGGGCTACCTGCAGTCCTATGTAAAATCACAAGTCAGTGCAACATATTGAAGAACGAGCTCAGCTCTGCTACATCTGTATATCAAGTCAGGAATATAGACGATAACTGCAGCACAGGGAGAGATTCCTGAGTCACACTTTGCTGATTCTTTGCACACAAAAGTAGAGATTCTGGAGATGTTAATATTGAAGGGTCAGACTGAGAAGGAGAGATAACCCCCCTACTCCAAGTTGGATACAACAGTGGAGATATTACTCCCCGAGGGCAGCAGACTGCGTCTTTCCATCCAGAAATAAAGAATCACTTTCCTCAATGATGAGTTTGTTTTCCAGCTGCCCCAAGAGAACGAAAATCCAGCACTGGAAATACTGCAGCCGTGAGACAGATGGGCCAAAGAAGCATTAAGGAGAGGAACTGAGCGCCGCTGATAAACATCACTTGTAATCGTTCAGCTGGGACTCTCTCATTTACAAGAAGACTTCTGGGTTTGGAGCCTGGAATAAAATCCGAGCAGGAGACAGCGCCAAATGCAAGCTCGTAGGAAGCGTGGATCAGGTGGCAGAGACGCATTGGCAATACTGACACTGGTTTGTTTCCACTACAATGGATTAGCAGATTGTATTCCAGGAATAATCCACCAAATAACAACCAACTGTACAGAGTCCACGTACAGTCATGGCCAAAAGTTTTGAGAATGACACAAATATTCTATTTTCACATGATCTGCTGCCCTCTGGTTTTTATGTGTGTTTGTCAGATGTTTTTATCACATACAGAAATAGAATTGCATTCATATTATGAGTAACAGAAGCTTATATTGACAGTTAGAATGAGTTAATGCAGCAAGTCAATATTTGCAGTGTTGACCCTTCTTCTTCAGGACCTCTGCAATTCTCCCTGGCATGCTCTCAATCAACTTCTGGACCAAATCCTGACTGATAGCAGTCCATTCTTGCAGAATCAATGCTTTCATTTTGTCTGAATTTGTTGGTTTTTGTTTGTCCACCCGTCTCTTGATGATTGACCACAAGTTCTCAATGGGATTAAGATCTGGGGAGTTTCCAGGCCATGGACCCAAAATCTCTATGTTTTGTTCCCTGAGCCATTTACTTATCACCTTTGCTTTATGGCAAGGTGCTCCATCATGCTGGAAAAGGCATTGTTGAGCGCCAAACTGCTCTTGGACGGTTGGGAGAAGTTGCTCTTGGAGGACATTCTGGTACCATTCTTTATTCATGGCTGTGTTTTTAGGCAAGACTGTGAGAGAGCCGATTCCCTTGGCTGAGAAGCAACCCCACACATGAATGGTTTCAGGATGCTTTACAGTTGGCATGAGACAAGACTGGTGGTAGCGCTCACCTCTTCTTCTCCGAATAAGCTGTTTTCCAGATGTTCCAAACAATCGAAAAGGGGATTCATCAGAGAAAATGACTTTCCCCCAGTCCTCAGCAGTCCACTCCCTGTACCTTTTGCAGAATATCAGTCTGTCCCTGATGTTTTTTCTGGAGAAGTGGCTTCTTTGCTGCCCTCCTTGAGACCAGGCCTTGCTCCAAGAGTCTCCGCCTCACAGTGCGTGCAGATGCACTCACACCTGCCTGCTGCCATTCCTCAGCAAGCTCTGCACTGCTGGTAGCCCGATCCCACAGCTGAAACACTTTTAAGAGACGGTCCTGCCGCTTGCTGGTCTTTCTTGGGTGCCCTGGAGCCTTTTTGGCACCAATGGAACCTCTCTTCTTGAAGTTCTTGATGATGCGATAGATTGTTGACTAAGGTGCAATCTTTCTAGCTGCAATACTCTTCCCAGTTAGGCCATTTTTGTGCAGTGCAATGATGACTGCACGTGTTTCTTTAGAGATAACCATGGTTAACAGAAGAGAAACAATGATGGCAAGCACCAGCCTCCTTTTAAAGTGTCCAGTGGTGTCATTCTTACTTAATCATGACAGATTGATCTCCAGCCCTGTCCTCATCAACACCCACACCTGTGTTAATGGAGCAATCACTGAAACGATGTTAGGTGGTCCTTTTAAGGCAGGGCTGCAATGATGTTGAAATGTGTTTTGGAGGATAAAGTTCATTTTCTAGGCAAATATTGACTTTGCAAGTAATTGCTGTTAAGCTGATCACTCTTTATAATATTCTGGAGTATATGCAAATTGCCATTAGAAAAACTGAAGCAGTAGACTTTGTAAAATTTAATATTTGTATCATTCTCAAAACTTTTGGCCATGACTGTACACACAGTGATCAGGAAGAGCTAAAAAATATCCAACAATCTCTCATCATTTGGTATTCTATACTGATCCTGACTTACATCCTGTATTATACTCCAGAGCTGCGCTCACTATTCTGCTGGTACAGTCACTGTGTACATACATTACATTACTTATCCTGTACTGATCCTGAGTTACATCCTGTATTATACTCCAGAGCTGCGCTCACTATTCTGCTGGTGCAGTCACTGTGTACATACATTACATTACTTATCCTGTACTGATCCTGAGTTACATCCTGTATTATACTCCAGAGCTGCGCTCACTATTCTGCTGGTGCAGTCACTGTATACATACATTACATTACTTATCCTGTACTGATCCTGACTTACATCCTGTATTATACTCCAGAGTTGCGCTCACTATTCTGCTGGTACAGTCACTGTGTACATACATTACATTACTTATCCTGTACTGATCCTGAGTTACATCCTGTATTATACTCCAGAGCTGCACTCACTATTCTGCTGGTACAGTCACTGTGTACATACATTACATTACTTATCCTGTTCTGATCCTGAGTTACATCCTGTATTATACTCCAGAGCTGCGCTCACTATTCTGCTGGTGCAGTCACTGTGTACATACATTACATTACTTATCCTGTACTGATCCTGAGTTACATCCTGTATTATACTCCAGAGCTGCGCTCACTATTCTGCTATTGATAGAAAAAAACATATTACCCTGCATGTCACAGTGAGATGCAAGATCAGCTAGAGCAGCTCTACAGTCTGAGGACTTCATTATACATCTCCTCATATCTCAGCTTCCTGGACCCTCTCATAAGATACTTGGAACTCTAAGGCCATGTGCACGATCTGTCACAGTGCCTTCTGGTTCCAGTGATAGTACTGAGGTTCTCTGATTGGACCCCTTCAGGTTTAGGAGTTCAGGGTCCACTGCAACCTCCGCACCCCTTATAGTAGTGGTCTTCAAAACCAGTTGGGAGTTGCTGGGAATTGTAGTTTCACAACAGCAAGAAGACCAACAACCACCAAGCTAAAAAAAAATGGTTGAAATGACTCTTTCTATGTTTGACAATGATACTGTAACAAACCTGCTGCAAAGTCAAGCTCAATGAGGGGAGGGGGAGGTTTCCCACTCAGTCCTGAGTCTGTGGCTTATGAAATTATTTATTCACATCGCCGGTATCAGCAATGAATCTGCTGCACATAAGCTGCTGTTTGTCCGCCGTGCGAGACGCCTGGTTCCGTCTGCTGAGCTCCACAGAGCGGTGACTAGAATTCTTTCTGCTTTGCAGCATCTCTTTCTGATATGACGGTGTAAAATCAGATTTCCACATTGCTTGTGTGGTGCGGGTAAACAACATAAAGAGCGCCTCCGCCCAGGCGACATGTATACGTGAGCGCAGCCTGCACAACCCTGAACCAAGACAACATCCCCGCATATGTACTGAACATGGTCTGCTATATGAAGGGCGCAAGGTGCACTAAAGTGTGGAAACTCTGCAACATGTCCTTGACTAGGAGAGCTGCTATTAACACAAAACACCGCGCCCTAATTTTTTTTGGGAGGAAGAAGGATCATATTTCTAAAAATTCAATTGTAACAAAAAAAAAAAAAAACAACAGCATGTATTTGTATCTTTCAGGTCCGATATTCTGTTCCGATTAATTTCTTAATATATCTTTATAGTGTTCGAGGCTCCATTTGTCTGGTACACAGCTCCAAATCTCCTGCATAGACATAATTACATTATAAAATGTAGCTGCCTGCTGTGACCACTAGAGGGAGCTCAGGAGCTTACTGCATACACCAGTAATTTTACAAGTAAGCTCCCTCTAGTGGTGGCAGCAGGAAACATCATTTGCTTACTTAGCCTTGTCTATGCAGGGGGTTTGGAGCTTTGTGTCAGACAATGGAACTCTGACCATTATAGAGTAAATTAAGAAATAATATGGTCTTAAAAGGTGACATCCAGGTGGGTTGAGGTGGAAAGAGCTGCTTTCTCCCGGAATCTTATAGCAGAAATTGCTGTGCACCCTGTAACAAGCATAACGCATATCGTATCGACAATGGCATTAAAGAGAACCTTTCATCACCTCGACCAAGTTGACTTCTTTTTATCCTTTACTAGCTCCCCCCCCCCCCCCCCTCCACTGATTTTGGCAAAGTTGTAATTATTTTCCTCTAGCCCCCACCATTCCCAAGCAATTGGTGCAGTTAGTTTTGGTATCTGATATGCTAACTAGACTCCCTAATGTCAAGTGGGTGGTGTTAGGCCACTCCCTCCTATCACCAACCACTTGACATTAGGGAGTCTAGTTAATATATCAGATACCAAAAATGACAGCACTGATTGCTCAGGAATGGTGGGGACTAGAGGAAAAATTCCAGCTGTGACCGAATCAGTAGGAGGGGACTATTAAAGGATGAAAGATGCTGGAGGTGGTGAAGGATCCTCTTTAGGGTTAAGCGAACTGATACACATCATGCAGGATTCAACATGAATTTTCAAAAAGTTTTGGGCTCAATCCGAACCCAAAACTTTTTGGTGTTGGTTACCAACCAAACACTTGGTTGGTAACCCCAGAGTATAATGAATGGAGGCCCAGGGGAGGTGAGTACAAATAGAAAACAGCTATACTCACCTTACCTCACCTCTGCTGGGCGTCCGGTGATTCCCCGGCATCCTCTTCCTGGCTTCTGACTAACATCTCATATCGCGGGGTTATCGCTGATGTCTGTGATTGGCCCTCAGTAGTCACATGGGGTGCGCTGGGTCCAAGTATCATGACGTCGGCGTGCTGCGCATGAACGCTGAGGTCCAGTCACAGACCTTGGGGCGCTTGATGTCAGCCAGAAGATAGAAGAAGCCTGAAGAGGAAGCTGGGGAGCCGCCGGAGGCTGTGAGGACACCCAGGAGAGGTGAGGCCAGGTGAGTATGACTCCTGTTATATTCTTCACCTCCCCTGGGCCTTCTCTTAGTGTATTCTGAGGATATCTCAACGATTCATCTTCCCTCTAGATCTGATACAGGTAGAAGATGGTTCCAGTAAGGTGAGGCTGTCCCTGCAGATATCGCCCTCCCCCCCGCTATCCCAATCCCTGCACAGAGCGGTATATGGAGCGCCCTTTATCTTGTGTGATTGTTATTACGTTACATTTTATGCCATATTTGGCCAGGTCCTCGCTTTATCTGCCGGGGATTTATGGAGGACGCGCAGGTTTATACACACAGACAGTAACAGAGGGCTGTGCTGCTCCTGAGGACGCGTCTATTAAAGGGGCGCTGGTTATTGGCACCTCGCTTTGATTATAGCTTCTGCGGATGTTCAGAGGGGTGGAGGTGGCGGTAACCACTTATTATACTCCACAGTGTTATTACCGGGGGCAGCATTATCCAGCCGCAGGACTTCTGTATTGTAAACATGTTACAAGACTAGCAGTGCCGCCATAAAGGAGTAAACAATCCCAGATCACATATATGTGATCACATATGAATGCCGCATCTGATCGGCGGGGGTACCAGGTACACTACACTATAACTAAGGAAGTTCTGTAACATTGCACGTATAACCGAGCCAACCTTAAACAGTCACTAGTGAGCTCAGTTATACCAATACAATACAATATGGCTGAATAAACCCTCACACGGATCAATCATAGCTCTTTTATCAGGGGGCAGAAGGGAACATCTGGGCCAAACAATAAACCTTACTGGGTGTGACTAAAGCATTGGTCATAGAGAGTTATCCGGCCTAATTGTATCTAATATAATGATATACTCTGTATCTGTGTGACTCCATAGTCCACACTACATTAATACAGTGACCTGAGCAAGAAATAAGGATTTACGGATGGAGGAATTATACCGCCATATAGTTCTAGGATAATGCTGACATAAGCCACATTATACCACCATATTGTGCCCAAATATTATACAGTATCCAATAACACTTCATTCAAGAGGTTTCCTAACACTGCTATAGAGTCCCCATGTAAACCTTCAACCCATATAATACCGCCATACAGTGCTATATAATACTGGGCTACTTTTCTCCTGGGATTCCCTCATACCATGGTTTATGGGCAAGTGTGATACTATAATACTGTAACAACCGCCATGAGGTCATTTCATCCCATGTCATAAACCCAAAGCCCTCGTGATTTCTCTTCCTAATACACAGGTGATACAGACGTGATAGAAATCTGATACCTGACAACTATCGTCATCTTACCTGTCACAGGTGCCAGAGATAACTGCGGGCCAAGTTCTGTTCATTTTATGTTGTGGTCCAATTTAAATGAAAGTACAAAGTGGACATTGTAGCAAAACCTCAGCAGTATAAATGCAACTTTAAGAAATGTGTGAACGATGGGAAGCCTGAGGCCATGTTCACACTGTGCAATTTTTTGCGTATATTCATATTACTGATTATCAATCTTGTTTTTATGCATTATTAAGGTTCTCAACTCAGCTGGATGATGCGAGATACTGCCCAGCAATATGTACGGGCGGTCGTGGGCAGCTACATAGTAAAGGATGCCCCAGTGCCCCTCATACAGTGCTGCTGTTCCCCAGTACTGTACATTGGCACAGTGTCCTCTTTGATATCTGCATTACCCCAGTTCCAGCCACAGAGACCCCTTTAATAGTTAGGGTTAGCCACAATGCCGCCTTTGCTCCCACAGTGCCCCCAGTACCAATGCCATGGTGACAGTACTAACCACAGTGCCCCAAAGTTAGCCACAATGCCCTAGTACCAGCCCCAGTGCCCCCAGAACTTGCATTAACTCCCCAGAACTAGTTACGTGTCACCAGTACCAGCCCCAGTGTCCAAGTAATATTTAGCAAAGAGCACCCAGTACCAACCACAGTGTTCCCAGTACAAGTCAGAAAGCCCTATGTGATAGCCACAATGCCCCTCTGTGCCAGTCACATTGCACTTAAAGGGCTCGGCCACTTTCAGACCAATATTGAGAGACCAATGTTATTACTTGTATAATAAAAATCTATACAATTTCCAATCTACTTTCTGTATCAATTCCTTATTCAATTCTGTTACTTCTAGTGGATAAAAGTCTGACCATGGTCATGTGATGAGCACACAGGTGCATTGCTCGTTACCAGGCAGATGTCTGATTACTGTGCTGTGACTAACGAGCAGCACCTGTGTGTACATCACATGACCATGGTCAGAATTTCATCCACTAGAGGTAATGTCTATGATCAGCTATGTCCGTGGTCAGCTATATCTATGATCAGCTATGTTTATTATCAGCTACATCTAAAGTATTCTAAGTCTATGGTCAGTTATGTCTACAATTCTCTATGGAAATAGCCCTCTAAGTCTGTAGTCAGTCAGTTATGTCTAGGTTTCTCTATGTCCATCATCAGCTATGTTTGTGGTCCGCTATGTCTAAAATCCTCTGTGTCTGTGGTCCTCTAAGTCTATGGTCAGTTATGTCTATACTCATCTATGTCTATGTTCTTTTATGCCTAAGGTTAGAAATGACCATGGTCGTTGATGTCTGCGTTCCTCTATGTCTATGGTCAGCTGTGTATCGCCTGATTTCTTCACTCTTTCACTATGGTCAGCTATGTCTATGTTCCTCTATGTCTATGGTCAGCTATGTCTGTGGTCAGCTATGTCTACGTTCCTCTATGACCATGGTCAGCTATGTCCACGTTCCTCTATGTCTATGGTCAGCTATGTCTACGTTCCTCTATGTCTATGGTCAGCTATATCTATGTCCACGTTCCTCTATGTCTATGGTCAGCTATGTCTATGTTCCTCTATGACCATGGTCAGCTATGTCTGTGGTCAGCTATGTCTACGTTCCTCTATGACCATGGTCAGCTATGTCCACGTTCCTCTATGTCTATGGTCAGCTATATCTATGTCTACGTTCCTCTATGTCTATGGTCAGCTATGTCTATGTTCCTCTATGTCTATGGTCAGCTATGTCTGTGGTCAGCTATGTCTACGTTCCTCTATGACCATGGTCAGCTATGTCCACGTTCCTCTATGACCATGGTCAGCTATGTCCACGTTCCTCTATGTCTATGGTCAGCTATATCTATGTCTACGTTCCTCTATGTCTATGGTCAGCTATATCTATGTCCACGTTCCTCTATGTCTATGGTCAGCTATGTCCACGTTCCTCTATGTCTATGGTCAGCTATGTCCACGTTCCTCTATGTCTATGGTCAGCTATGTCCACGTTCCTCTATGTCTATGGTCAGCTATGTCCACGTTCCTCTATGTCTATGGTCAGCTATGTCTACGTTCCTCTATGTCTATGGTCAGCTATGTCTACGTTCCTCTATGTCTATGGTCAGCTATGTCTACGTTCCTCTATGTCTATGGTCAGCTATGTCTACGTTCCTCTATGTCTATGGTCAGCTATGTCCACGTTCCTCTATGTCTATGGTCAGCTATGTCTACGTTCCTCTATGTCTATGGTCAGCTATGTCTACGTTCCTCTATGTCTATGGTCAGCTATGTCTACGTTCCTCTGTCTATGGTCAGCTATGTCTACGTTCCTCTATGTCTATGGTCAGCTATGTCCACGTTCCTCTATGTCTATGGTCAGCTATGTCCACGTTCCTCTATGTCTATGGTCAGCTATGTCTACGTTCCTCTATGTCTATGGTCAGCTATGTCCACGTTCCTCTATGTCTATGGTCAGCTATGTCTACGTTCCTCTATGTCTATGGTCAGCTATGTCTACGTTCCTCTATGTCTATGGTCAGCTATGTCTACGTTCCTCTATGTCTATGGTCAGCTATGTCTACGTTCCTCTATGTCTATGGTCAGCTATGTCCACGTTCCTCTATGTCTATGGTCAGCTATGTCTACGTTCCTCTATGTCTATGGTCAGCTATGTCTACGTTCCTCTATGTCTATGGTCAGCTATGTCTACGTTCCTCTATGTCTATGGTCAGCTATGTCTACGTTCCTCTATGTCTATGGTCAGCTATGTCTACGTTCCTCTATGTCTATGGTCAGCTATGTCTACGTTCCTCTATGTCTATGGTCAGCTATGTCTACGTTCCTCTATGTCTATGGTCAGCTATGTCTACGTTCCTCTATGTCTATGGTCAGCTATGTTTACGTTCCTCTATGTCTATGGTCAGCTATGTCTATGTCTACGTTCCTCTATGTCTATGAGGTTTATAGAATCCGCTTCGCTTCATGTAATTAATACATAGTCATCGTAAACAAACAAATCGTAGATTTTACGTAATTTGCATTTGCAATTCAGCAGACAGCAGATGTTGACTCTTATCTCTAACTACACCCTAAGGCCAGATTTCCCGAGGAAAAGACACCCGCCGATAATCTGCACTTTATGGTCCATTTAAACAACAGGTTAAAGGAAATATTTCCAGATTTGACGCTCATAAATACACCCGCCGGTCGAAGGGACAGAGGTGCTCTTAAAGGGGTCTCAAAGATTCTGATACAAAAATTGTCAGGGTTTGATCTCATGCTAAAACCTTAGACCATTAGCACCACTATGGACAGGACTGCTGTAAAGTACTCCGGATATCAGCTGTGGCTACAGTGACCTAGAGCTTGCACTTATTTATGGCCTGTCCATAGGATAAGCAATAAATATTTGATTGCAGGAGCCAAGAGCTGGCCCCCGCATGGATCAGCTGTTCAGGTACATCTTATCTGTGTACTGTACAGTGCATGGATCCGGAAGCAGATAGCTCTGTGCACTGTCTAGTGGTCGGGCACCAGTACTGCAACTCACCTCTCTTGGGCTCCGACGTGGCTTTCAGCACTCCATCAGGGGCCATACTGGAGTATCCACAGGGTGTTGGAAGCTGCTAGGGGATGGGGAGTGCGCGCAGCACCACTTCTATTGAAATAATAGGAGCGGCGCAGCAGCCCGTCCACTGCATAGTGGTGGATCTGGGGAATTGCAGCACTGCTCCTATTATTTGAATATGAGAACCTACACGTGCTCCCCGTGCACTGCACCAGCTTACGGCACCTAGAGGATGCTGCAACAGCTGACCTGTGTGGGGTCTGGGTGTCACACCCCAACAGATCACATACTGATGACTTATCCTGTAGATAGGTCATCAGTATGAAAACTCAGTTTGGGGCCGGAAAACCCCTTTAAGTTCCTGTCTCATGCGTTGTCATTGTGCATTGTATCAGTTGCTCCTCAGGAGCCCCATACTGTGACATTGGACCCTTTATGATACGCGATTTTGGGAATACTGCAATATTATCGGCACCTAACAGGTTGGGGCCCCTTGGGACCCATTAGCTCAGCGATAGGTATGTATATCTGTGAAGGATGAAGGGTGCTGACAGGAATCCTTTAAGGGCCCCTCCACCCTCACGTTGTATTATCGACACATTGTGTCTGAATTTATGTATATTGTGCAGATCTATTTCTGAATTGTTATCCGTGCGCGGCGTCTTCGTTCTTGGCAAGCGAACCTGAACCACATTATTTTGAGCAGTTTGCACGCTTCTCATGAAAATACTGTACATTTATTTTAACAGCAAAACTGGATGTGACAGCAGCACAAAGCTACTAAGCGCGTGTACACACATCTCATCCCCCGGTATTTATAGCATTCTTTTCTTAGGTACCAGCAGAGTGCTAATCGTATTTATGGGGAAATAAACCTGTGAAAAAAGTTAAAGGGAAAGTGTCAGCAGAAGGGCGGACTATCACATCGGGGAGACGTCCTAATAACACTGGTCGGGTAGGATCAATGGCACTGTAGACTGATCCTTAAAGGGGTTGTTCAGGAATTGGACAAATATCAGAGAAGGCCTGGGAAGGTGTAACATAAAAAACTAAATCACCTCTCTCCGGTGCTCCTGTGTCCGCCTCTGCTCTCCATCTGAGCGCATACACTGCCTTCACTGCTGGAAGTCCTGCACCACATGTGACCACTGAGGCCAATCAGGAAAGGACCCGGTGACATATGTGAGTGACATCACCAGGTCCATTCCAGACATGTGCGGCACAGGACTGTACCCAAACGAACAGGGGCAGCAAACACCAGAGCACCGGGGACAGGGGAGAATGATTTCTTTTTTATGTTCCACCTTTTTCTGCCTCCTCTGGGATTTGTCCAATTTCTGGACAACCCCTTTAAAGGGCCCATCCAGGGGCCGAAAGGAGCTTGCCTCCTAGGACCTGCCATCTGTAGCCAGGGCAGCTGACATGGTACGCCACCACTCTAAAGCCATGGTCTTCAAGCTGTGGCACATGCACCCAAAGAGTTATGCTCTACAATACCCGGGTACATGCCATGGCTAATAAGAACATCCCATAGCCTGCCTTACCAGTTTACAACTGTTATGAGTCTTACCAACAGTACTGGCGCCCCAGGAAGCGAGCGGTGAGCTGGATTCATTACTCATTGTAATTAGATTCTGCAAAAAAAAAAAAAAGATTCACCTCCCTCCTCCCCTCTCACAGCACGAATCTCCCAGAAACACTGAGAAAGAGCTACTGCAGCTGCATCCTCCTCCTCCTCTTACACAAGATATTTTTGATAATTCAGGAAGTGTAACATGAATTACGAAGTTTCATGTATTCACAATATACTACCGGATTATTAAATTATGGCAGCCATTTTTAGCCACTGTGGAGCTATGATTTAGTCACAGAGTCACCCAGGATTCATAGTCCCATCTTGTCCGTCTCTTCCACACCTCTCCATCCTTGTGGCTCCTCCTATTAGGAGAATTCTTAATCCCTGTACTAGAATGGTGACTAATTTCAAAGCTACGGAAACTAATAAAAAGATTGGAGCAAAATTATGTATAACCCTGTAGACGATCTCATGAAGAATTCTATGAACGGTGCTTTAAAGTCGTGCTAAATAAATATAAGGAAACCCTCGTAGGCTGTGCTGTACTTTATTTATAAGATTGTGTCTGTGTACCTGCATTGTCCTCAGAATATCAGGGAAAAAAATCCCATTAAGACTGACTGTGTGAACACGGCCTTAATTGGAGCAATATATTTCGATGGGCTGCTAATACGGAGACAAATCACAGAATTGCTGGAACTCTTGCTATCGGCAGATCAGCATTTTGCACAGTTAGTATACTGGGTACAGAGATAGCAATGGACAATGTAATAAAGTACCAAAAAGAGAAAGAAAGTGAGCTAAATAATAACTGACCAGAGAAGAAAAGACTCTGAAAGTATTTATTGTTATACTTTTATGGCCAAGATGGAAAAAAATGCTATAAGAATATATATATATATCATAAATACCATTAACAAAAAGACTGAATATTGATAAATATTCACATCTATACTATGTAATATACAAGCAACAGAAGTGGAGGAAGGGAAGTGACAACTGCTCTGTTCCTAAAATACTAATCACTGTGTAATTACTAAGCTACTAAAGTAATATCTTGTTTAAAAAATCTACTATAATACTGACCCCTATGTACATGAATATAACTTCTATAATACTGCCCCCTATGTACAAGAATATAACTACTATAATACTACCTCCTATGTACAAGAATATAACTACTATAATACTGCTTCTATGTACAAGAATATAACTACTATAATACTACTCCTATGTACAAGAATATAACTACTATAATACTACTCCTATGTACAAGAATATAACTACTATAATACTGCCCCCTATGTACAAGAATATAACTACTATAATACTGCTCCTATGTACAAGAATATAACTACTATAATACTGCTCCTATGTACAAGAATATAACTACTATAATACTGCTCCTATGTACAAGAATATAACTACTATAATACTACCTCCCATGTACAAGAATATAACTACTATAATACTGCTTCCTATGTACAAGAATATAACTACTATAATACTGCTCCTATGTACAAGAATATAACTACTATAATACTGCCCCCTATGTACAAGAATATAACTACTATAATACTGCTCCTATGTGCAAGAATATAACTACTATAATACTGCTCCCTATGTACAAGAATATAACTACTATAATACTACCTCCTATGTACAAGAATATAACTACTATAATACTACTACTATGTACAAGAATATAACTACTATAATACTACCTCCTATGTACAAGAATATACCTACTATAATACTGCTCCTATGTACAAGAATATAACTACTATAATACTGCTCCTATGTACAAGAATATAACTACTATAATACTGCTCCTATGTACAAGAATATAACTACTATAATACTGCTCCTATGTACAAGAATATAACTACTATAATACTACCCCCTATGTACAAGAATATAACTACTATAATACTGCTCCTATGTACAAGAATTTAACTACTATAATACTGCCCCTATGTACAAGAATATAACTACTATAATGCTGCTCCTATGTACAAGAATATAACTACTATAATACTACCTCCTATCTACAAGAATATAACTACTATAATACTGCTCCTATGTACAAGAATATAACTACTATAATACTACTATGTACAAGAATATAACTACTATAATACTGCTCCTATGTACAAGAATATAACTACTATAATACTGCCTCCTATGTACAAGAATATAACTACTATAATACTACCTCCTATGTACAAGAATATAACTACTATAATACTACCCCCTATGTACAAGAATATAACTACTATAATACTACTCCTATGTACAAGAATATAACTACTATAATACTACCTCCTATGTACAAGAATATAACTACTATAATACTGCTCCTATGTACAAGAATATAACTACTATAATACTGCCCCTATGTACAAGAATATAACTACTATAATACTACCTCCTGTGTACAAGAATATAACTACTATAATACTGCTCCTATGTACAAGAATATAACTACTATAATACTACCTCCTATCTACAAGACTATAACTACTATAATACTACTCCTATGTACAAGAATATAACTACTATAATACTGCCCCTATGTACAGTCATGTGGGTGAGGACAGTTAGGGTCATTCTCTTGTATTTGTGGGGCTGTCTCTGTTCTTCTCCCTCCTTCCTTTGCTCTCAGTATACAGACGGAGCAGATTCTTGTATGCAGTCTCCATCACTCGGCTCTTTTGCTGACACAGTCACACGCTCCCCCTCTCGTTCCCACCCCTGGTTCTCACACCCCCCCTCCCCAATCTCAATCCTGTGGTATCACTGTAAATCCATTAGTTCTGCATAATTTAATTGTACTCAATTAGCAGATTATGGTAATTAACACCTCATTTAGAAAATTTAAAAAAAAACTAAAATAAAAGCCTCTCAATTCTTCTCTTTTCTGGATCAGGGCCAGCGGGGTTGGCAGGCGGCGGGTGTTGTGTGCCATCCCCCGGGTCACATACAGGGTCAGAGGGCATCTACTACTACTGTATGTCATGTAGCGGCAGCGCTGGGGGATAACCCCCTCATCCTCACTTCTGAAGAACACAGACTTTTCTGGTTTCTTCTTCTCTCTGCCAAGAAGTGTAATGAAAAGACGGAATATGAGGGTTACTTAAAAGAAAGCAATCATGGAGGACGCTTTGTTTTTATGTGCCATATGTTTACATACAGGAGACTTTTCTTATGATTCTAGTTCTAGAAATATTCCGGCAAGAAGATGATGAGATCTTTACAATCTGGCCCATAACATAGATATCTAGGAGCCCTATAGCAAGACTCAAAATGGGCCCCACCCTGGCCCTAGGTTTTATGAGTTCATAAATAATATAATTCTGTCTTCCTGCAGTCGCCACTAGGTGGAGCTAACTACATATAAATTTAACCAGCTCAATGGAAAGGATATAACTATGCAGGCAGTGAGCTCCCCCTAGTGGCGGAAGAGAAAGCCACCATGATAGTGCTAGACCCAACAGCATTCTTACACACTACATCTATCTGATGCTAAGTTCACATCTGCACCGGGCTGTCCGTTGTTCTGGCCCGTTGATGGCGGTTACATATGCAGTTCGATGGACCCCATTGACTATAATGGGATCCGACGGGTGAGTACCCTGTCTCCTGTTTTAAAGAAATGTATATTTACCCATAATCCTCTGCAAGGCCTGACCCCAAGATTACACAGTTCTTACCACTTCATATATACCCTCCTTGTACACAATGCAGAGTTGATCTTGGTCTTCTAGGACTTATTCAGGCTCTTGGCACCTGGTGGATCACATGACTGCCAAGTTGGGAGGAAGGCACATCATGGCGGTTTCCATAGGTGTATACTCAGGGGTATACAGGATTAGGTGACAGGGGTAGCAATAACCCATCCCTGCTGGGTCCCAGCTGCCCAATCTTGCAAAGTGAATGGGAACCGGCCCCGATGTATAGGGTCAATGAGCAGTCAGCAAGCGGTTAAAGTGGTGCCCTTCTATGCCAAGCAAAACATCTAGAAAAGGAAGGAGAATAAAGACTTATTAACTAAAATTTCTGCAATTTCTATACTTAGAAGTCCAGAGGGTGGAGTTACTCAGTGACCGCCCACTGGACTCCTAAACATAGACACAGCAGGGATTTCTAGCAGTCATTGATGGCTTATGCTATATCTTTCCCCATGAACCTATATATCAATCTGCTCGGCTCGTCCTGCTCTCTCACATGGTACTGGAAGACCGGACTGGTGACAGGTTCCCTTTAATTGCCACCCCAGGTCTCCACGTTCCTGCTTTATTCACTTAGCGGCTCTTCTTTCCGACCGTCTCTTTTTTGCCATTTTCATGATAATTTTCGTCGTCCCCTTGAAGTAGTGGGATGTTAATGAGAGCAGGTAGTACAATGGCTGATCCGCTTGTATTAATAAACCTCAATATAAGCTCCTCCGCGCTGGAAATCTGGTGCCGAGAACTTGACAGATAAAGAAATGATTATTATTAGGAAATCTTTCACGGCGAGACAGTTTCCGTAAAACATTGAAACGTTATAATAAATACAGCAGGTTTACTATGAGATCTCGCCTGACTTATAGAGCAAAGGAGATTGAGGGCCCCTGTGCTAGGAAACTGATGGGCCCCTTGTGTTTCAGTATCTCAGCATAGAGCCCCCCACCATTATGTTTCTTTAAGGGTAATTCTGCAACTGGAATTCTAGGAAATTCCTGAAATTCTGCAAGTTCCAGATTTGTTTTTATGCTTATGTGAAGTAAGAGCGCCCTATTGGGAGCCAGATGTACCCACTGCCCACAGGGCCCCATAAGTGATATATTCTGTTAGCAGCGTCTGCAGGGGTATAGGATTCTTTACCCCATTACCACAGTATGTTACTAAAAATTTGTGATACCCAGAGACATAACGTATAGACGGTTGAGTGGGATTGGCCACAGCTTTATTAACACCTTTAAATTAACACTATAATGTCCGTACCCTATAACCCATACAGTATATAACAAAACGTCTCTCCTGATCTCCTCCGAACACCAATGCTGGTAGCCAGCGGGCATGTGGACCATCTTCTTTGTTTACCCCTAGCACGGACTCCTGCCTTCTGCTGACCTTGATGACAACACCAGAAATTTCTCCACCAGCATCATCCAAAAAACCCAAAAACGGGAGAGGGGGTTGTTGTTCCTTCACCAGATCTGCAGGTAAAAACAGACGATTATTTGCCGCCCAAAGCTTTTATATCAGCCGAAGCCCCTCCCATCTGGCAGAAAAATATCTGAAAAGATATTATTACTCCACCCCCATTCTCATTAACCATTTCACTATCCCTTGCAGTTACTGGCCTCATCATTATACATTTTATGGCCTCTCCAACCTGCTAGAAATTTTGGGCCCCTTTTCAGGGCCCCTGAGAGCCGTACCACTTATACTATCCTGATAGAGATGGTGACTGTACAAACTATCTCCGCTACATTTGTAGACCTCTGTGGGTCCCCATAAGCACCAAGGCCCATATTCAGGTATAACCTATAATATACTGTGACATCACTGTGTGTATTATCTTTGTACTGTGACATCACTGTGTGTATTATCCCTGTACTGTGACATCACTGTGTGTATTATCCCTGTACTGTGACATCACTGTGTGTATTATCTCTGTACTGTGACATCACTGTGTGTATTATCTCTGTACTGTGACATCACTGTGTGTATTATCCTGTACTGTGACATCACTGTGTGTATTATCTCTGTACTGTGACATCACTGTGTGTATTATCCCTGTACTGTGACATCACTGTGTGTATTATCCCTGTACTGTGACATCACTGTGTGTATTATCTCTGTACTGTGACATCACTGTGTGTATTATCTCTGTACTGTGACATCACTGTGTGTATTATCTCTGTACTGTGACATCACTGTGTGTATTATCCTGTACTGTGACATCACTGTGTGTATTATCTCTGTACTGTGACATCACTGTGTGTATTATCCCTGTACTGTGACATCACTGTGTGTATTATCCCTGTACTGTGACATCACTGTGTGTATTATCTCTGTACTGTGACATCACTGTGTGTATTATCCCTGTACTGTGACATCACTGTGTGTATTATCTCTGTACTGTGACATCACTGTGTGTATTATCCTGTACTGTGACATCACTGTGTGTATTATCCTGTACTGTGACATCACTGTGTGTATTATCCCTGTACTGTGACATCACTGTGTGTATTATCTCTGTACTGTGACATCACTGTGTGTATTGAGTCAATACTATGCATTACCCCTGACATGTAAATTATATATTTAAAGGGGGTTTCCAAGATGATAAAATATATTTGCTGATCCTTTCTTACTTGACCGATGCGATGATGTGCCCGTCTACCCATGTGATCACTGCAGCCAATCACTGGCCTCAGTATTGTACATGATGAGACTTGGATGCAGTAATCTGCAGGTAGACTGGTGGGGACTTGTTGATGGTGATCATGGTGGGGCCCCATTCTGGGCTTTTCTCTGGGGCCACATGCTTATGAGTTATGCCTGTGAACTTCTGCACCCCACAGTACCAAATAACTTTTTTTTAGTACTTTTACAAATTTTCACCTTTGACTATTCTATATCTCATCTCAGTCAGTTTGCCTATAGGATTTAGGATCCATGCACCCCAATATCTGTGAGTCACCCCCAACCTGGAGCCAATGCTCTGTAATCCAGTCATCCTAAATAAGTCCTATCTAGCTCAATTGTCTCTTCCCTCTTCTGGTTATAAAGTACCACTTAGTGCAGTGCATCATGTACGGTGACGTAGCCTGCGGGCGGCTGAGAGACAAGGCGTAATGGCGTGCTGCAGAAGTCAGAGTGTGTCTGCGGTGTGACCGCGCGCTCCGATCACATCTCTTATTCATGGCATAAACAATGATAAATAAACAGTTAAGTGAGATCATCATTTTACCCTGACTGGTGTGGGGAGTAATGGACACCAGGGCCCGGGCCGGCTCTTACATGCTGACTCCGGTATAATAGCCTATAAATCTTGCATTTACTTAAAGGCTAACTCTACTGCAGGAGCCGCCTGCGCGGCGTGTAATTACTATGACAGATCTGTGCAGAATCTTGGTTTACTGCAGCTCCTCCTTAAAGGAGAATTTTCACCACATCCACCTACTCCAGCTCTTTTCATCTTTAAATAGCCGTCCCGCTGCTGAATCTGGCACAGTTGGAATTTTTTCTCTAGCCCCCACTGTTCCTGAGCAATCAGTGCCGTTAGTTTTGGTGCCTGATATGCGAACTAGACTCCCTAATGTCTAGTGGGTGGTGTCAGACAGGAGCAGAGAAAGGGGGCGTGACTCCAACTGTCCAATCAGAGGCAGACAGTGTCAGAACTAAGCCCTTCTCTCCTCCTGCCTGACCCCACCCTTTAGATATCAGGCAACAAAACTACCTGCACTGATAGCTCAGGAATGATGGGGCGAGAGGAAAAATTACATCTGTGCCGAAATCAGTAGAAAGATGGCTCTGAAAGGATGAAAAAGAGCTTTAGGTGGTGAAAGATCCTCTTTAAAGGATCCTGCAGGGTTGTGAGATTTTCTGGTGTTGTAACCTTATGATTTGCTGCCCATGTGACCACATACTGGCGACTGGTAGCTACTAGCACTGTAGTGGTCATATGACATCCTATCTGCTTTACTGGGAACTTCCCCTCTGTGCGGCACAGACTGGGAACAGGAAATGGGAACAATTGGGCATCAAGCAGCTTCAGATACAAAGTAGCAAATCACATCCATGTATTTATCCATAGCCAATAATAATCTATCGACCAATGATATACAGGCGTTGTTGAATTGTTGCGTAGTGTGTAGATCCATCGTAAAGGCAGGATTGAGGCGCTCACCGTAAGTCCTCCATACTGGAACCCGACCATCATCAACTCCCAAACAGAACTTGGATATGTCGCTAAGACAATACGGGTCCTCATTCACGAAACCACTGCAGACAAAGGTAACAGGGGTTGGTTGTCAATGGCAGGACATGTAATGGGCACCATGTTATGGGCCTAGTAATGGTCTGGACAGAGACAGGGGGTGTAATGAAGGCGCCCCCTATGTTTGGATGGTAGACAAGGAAACTACAGGAGTTGCTCGTGCTTATCTGTGGATCAGACAATCCTCTCTACTGGTGGTCCATCCTGTTCACCATATGCGTGCCCTAATGTAACCACTGCCCCCAATGTCTCCTAACAGCCAGGGCAGAAGTGTCTAGATGGTGGGCAAGTCATGGAAACGACCATCCTACTTCTCTCAGTCCAATGATGCCCACTCTCAAAGTCTGTCAACTGGGCAAAATATCTTCGAGATTGTGGCAAAAACTTGACTAGCAGTCAACGATGTCTGACAATGTACACTTCCCAAAAGTAGCCTCTGACAACCCTTATATAGGGCAGCAGGGGAAGCTCTTTTACGCCCTCTTGTGGCAAGACCCTGACCTCACCTGTACTCATGTACATATCTGCCTGAGATATAACTGCAGGATCAGTTTTGCAGAAATCCAACATTTCTGTTGTGGTGCGGTATTTTTTTAGTCACTGAGTTGTGTATATATATATATATATATATATATATATATATATAGTGGGTGCCCTTTAAGTAACATTACTACACCAGCCATGGTGACTTCATTCCAGTTCAGGGGCCCCGGGCTCTCCTAGTCGGCCCCTGCTCCCCGCTGCAGCTTGATATCTCTTTGCCCAGCACAGCTCGGGGCTTCCTTACACAAGTGGGCACTGGTAATTGATATGTAAATGAGCGCGGTTTTATCCAGAATCAGCTGTATCTTGATTTTTTTTTTTCCTCTTTTCCAAATTACGATGACGGGTAAGGTCAGGCTGCCCCAATTAGGACGAGAGATTTTTTTTTTTTTTTTTAGCAAATTGTTCTGCAAAGTCTTGAGCTCAGCCCCGGGGGGACCCTGAAATGTCTCAGCGTAGCATGTGGAGAACGCTTACATCACACGACGAGAGGGCGCCGGCTCATTAAGAGGAGCAGAGCCTGGAATGAGAGGAAGGTTGAGTCGGCACTAACAGGGGACACCGGCCCTTTAACTGGGGATCAAAAAGTGCCGGCCAAATAAAAGTCAAGTTCTTTCTATCCCTGTGAGGTGAAATATTTTATGCGCAGTTTTCCTTATTATTAACATGTTCTTTACTTGAGCTCCAGTCTGTGCTGACAGATTTTAATTTTACCATCTTAAAGGGGTTCTCCGCTTTAGACAGTCTCTTTTTTGTTACAAGGGTCCCACAAAAATCCGACCATCGATCATCTGCAGTCTGTAGTTCAAGTGTTCTGCTTCCCTACAGCGCCGCCCCAGGGGAAGGAGAGTATTACACAGTTTCTAATTAAATCAATGGACGGCTTGTATACTGTATGGACGGGCCAGGTCCTCCAGAGAGAAGGACGCTCCTTGTAGCTGCTCTATGATCTGACTTATAGATGAGGGTCCGTCCTGAATAAGAGCCCCCCATACTTTCACCAACTCCACCTCTTTTCCTTTCATAGCCTCCCCTCCATTGATTCTGATACAGTTGGAATTTTTTCTCTAGCCCCCACCATTCCTGAGCAATCATTGATGATAGTTTCTGCGCCCAATATGCTAATTAGGCTTTCTACTGTCAGTCCTGAGCTGGAGCAGATAGTCTGGGACCACCCACCTGACAATAGAGACAGAAGGGAGCCTAATGAGCATATTGGGTGCTCAAACTAACAGCAGTGATTGCTCAGGAATGGTGGGGGCTAGAGAAAAAATTCCAACTGTGCCAAATTGAGTGGAGGAGCAACTATTAAAGGGTGCAAAATACCAGAGTTGGTGGAGGTGAACCCCTTTTAAAGGGGTTTTCCAGCACTATAACATAAATCACTTAACTTTTATATAGACCATCAATATTTGATCTCTAAAGGGTCCGATGATCAGCTAAATGAAGGGGCCATGGCTCTCCGGCAATTAACACCACCATCATTGTTTATTGGCCACAGCGCCACACAACTGATTGTGGCTGTGCCTGGTACTGCAGCTCAGTCCAATTCACTTTAAGTAGAATGAGATGCTGTGATCCCCACCAAACAGATATTGATGGCCGATCCTAATATTACAGTGAAAGAAAACCCCTTTAACCAATCATTTTAGAAACATTCACATTTGTGACATAAAGGGACCCATGAATATAGTTGTTCCTCCAGGATTCACCCATCTTACAATACCCCTCCTCACCTCAGGCACTCAACTTCATAAGTCCATTTGATAAATCCCCCTTCCCATTGCTCATGAAGACCACCCTGGCCTATTTGGGCATATGGATTTCATAGAGGGGTCTACTTCTCAGGAGCACCCTCTACTGGCCAAAGGAGAGAAGACAGCTTCAGCTGGATGTCCTCACGGCCCATCTATGTATTACGTGGTCAACACTTGTCGCTCCCATGGTTTACATTGCTGGCTGCACAACAGAAAATGGTGCATGATCAGTATAAGGTTTATATGACAGAGCGACCTTTTCCATGACTCTAAGGGTTTATTTGCAAAAAATAAGACCCCCTTCCCCGTAGCAGGGGCACCTAGTAATCTGTACACAGCCATATGGCTCCGAGCTGCCACATCGCATCTTACGGCCCTCGTAAATGAACATCCCCTGAAGGGTCTCCCCCTCTGTAATGTGACTTATGGCCCGTTTTATGGTATAATCTATTTCCCGTTTTGTGCAATCGGGCTCCGAGACTTAATTCTACAAACATATATTTAATGACAAAACACGGGAACAACAATTATAATGTCTGGGAAACTATTACATGGCTGATCGCCTCTGCATCGCAAATAGATGCCGCTAAGTGAACTCAAAGACGACAATTAATAGCAGACATTTATTGTTATGCTAAACCGCCAGAACAAAAGTCTGTAATGTGGTGTACACGGATAATCTACACAGCGGGGCTGGGATACATGGACATGGGCGGAACTACCTGGCAGCAGCGGCTATGGGGCCCGACAATAAATGGGGTCAATTCCACTCAGGCATAATGTGCAGTTAGTGATGAACTATGGATGATGGAAGGAGGTGCAGAAAAGCCACCTTGTACTGTGACATCACTGTGTGTATTATCCCTGTACTGTGACATCACTGTGTGTATTGTCCCTGTACTGTGACATCACTATGTGTATTATCCCTGTACTGTGACATCACTGTGTGTATTATCCCTGTACTGTGACATCACTGTGTGTATTATCCCTGTACTGTGACATCACTGTGTGTATTATCTCTGTACTGTGACATCACTGTGTGTATTATCCTGTACTGTGACATCACTGTGTATATTATCCTGTACTGTGACATCACTGTGTGTATTATGTCTGTACTATGACATCGCTGTGTGTATTATCTCTGTACTGTGACATCACTGTGTGTATTATCCCTGTACTGTGACATCACTGTGTGTATTATCCCTGTACTGTGACGTCACTCTGTGTATTATCCCTGTACTGTGACATCACTGTGTGTATTATCCTGTACTGTGACATCACTGTGTGTATTATCCCTGTACTGTGACATCACTGTGTATTATCTCTGTACTGTGACATCACTGTGTATTATCCCTGTACTGTGACATCACTGTGTGTATTATCTCTGTACTGTGACATCACTGTGTGTATTATCCCTGTACTGTGACATCACTGTGTGTATTATCCCTGTACTGTGACATCACTGTGTGTATTATCCTTGTACTGTGACATCACTGTGTGTATTATCTCTGTACTGTAACATCACTGTGTGTATTATCACTGTATCATACCTCCCAACCGTCCCCGATTCTGTGGGATAGTCCCGGATTGTGGGTACTGTCCTGCCATCCCGGTCGGCGGGAGGTATGTCCTGGATTCAACACTGTTCCCCTCTGCATGCTCTGGCCCCGGGAGCTCTGGAGTCACACTGGTGCTAGCATAAGGGTCAATGTGGCTAGCACTGGTGGAATTATAACTGTTGTGGGGCTGACACAAGCGACACATTTTTGCATAAGTGGAGACATTTAGCCTGCGGTTATCTAGGAAATCTGAGGGACAATCCTAGTGGCATTGTCAGCCATATTGACAGTCACACAGCTTTTCCGGAAGCAGATATAATTAAGAAATAGTCTAATATAATTCTTACCTCCAGACAGCTAGAAGAGAACGGCTCAAGGATTTCACAGGTCGTCTCCCCATCTGTAGATCTGATGTTTATACAGGAGCACCAGATGCTTGGAAAGTCCTCAGAAGACGCGTGGTATGTGGAAGTCACAGAGGCGTCACTTCTCTTAGCTCTAACTAAATGCGTATTTGGAAAGCGGCTGCCCCCTGAATAACAATGTCCGTGAACCATGTGCGAGATTTTCACAAGCCATCAGCGACTGCCAAGAGAACCGAGACGCTCGATATTTAATTAAACTGTAATGCTATGCAAAGGCATGTCTGATATTTACGGATACACAAATATCTAGCGCTGGAATGACCGCCCCGCAAAGCAAATGTGACCGGGCCGTGGGCGTCTTAATCAAGACTATTGAAGTGGTGGGTCCTTGTATATGGACTACACGTCATAGTCCCTCTGGGAGTGTCTGAGCTTTTAGGTTACGTGAACACAATCAGAATTTACACGCACAAATTTGCACCGAAATCCGCATGTATAAGAATGGAAATCTGCGCAGAAATTCTGCATCAACTGGTAAAGATTTTGGTGCGGATTTTCATACAACTACTTGTGCATTATGGTCCAGATTTTGGAGCCATTCTATGAAATCCCCACTGGATAATAGAAATAAATCCTGGGGATTTTAAAATCTGCACCATAGGTCAATACCCGCACGGACAATTATAATGTACATCATGAGCAAGAAAGATGGAATTTCTCATCGACTTTAATGCTGCAGCTGGAGGGGGGACATTATATTGTGGGGACAGCTGGAGGGGGACATTAAATTGTGGGGACAGTTGGAGGGGGACATTATACTGTGGGGACAGTTGGAGGAGGACATTATACTGTGGGGACAGTTGGAGGGGGACATTATACTGTGGGGATAGCTGGAGGGGGACATTATATTGTGGGGACAGTTGGAGCGGAACATTATACTGTGGGGACAGTTGGAGGGGGGACATTATACTGTGGGGACAGTTGGAGGGGGACATTAAATTGTGGGGACAGTTGGAGGAGGACATTATACTGTGGGGACAGTTGGAGGGGGACATTAAATTGTGGGGACAGTTGGAGGGGGACATTATACTGTGGAGGCAGCTGGAGGGGAACATTATACTGTGGGGGCAGCTGGAGGGGGACATTATACTGTGGGGACAGCTGGAGGGGAACATTACATTGTAGGGGCAGATGAAGGGGGACATTAAATTGTGGGGACAGCTGCAGGGAGACATTATACTGTGGGGACAGTTGGAGGGGGACATTATACTGTGGGGACAGTTGGAGGGGGACATTATACTGTGGGGACAGTTGGAGGGGGACATTATACTGTGGGGACAGTTGGAGGGAGACATTATACTGTGGGGACAGTTGGAGGGGGACATTATACTGTGGGGACAGCTGCAGGGAGACATTATACTGTGGGGACAGTTGGAGGGGGACATTATACTGTGGAGGCAGCTGGAGGGGTACATAACATTGTAGGGGCAGATGAAGGGGGACATTAAATTGTGGGGACAGCTGGAGGGAGACATTATACTGTGGGGACAGTTGGAGGGGGACATTATACTGTGGGGACAGTTGGAGAGGGGACATTATACTGTGGGGAAAGTTGGAGGGGGACATTATACTGTGGGGACAGTTGGAGGGGGACATTATACTGTGGGGATAGCTGGAGGGGGACATTATATTGTGGGGACAGTTGGAGCGGAACATTATACTGTGGGGACAGTTGGAGGGGGACATTATACTGTGGGGATAGCTGGAGGGGGACATTATATTGTGGGGACAGTTGGAGCGGGAAATTATACTGTGGGGACAGTTGGAGGGGGACATTATACTGTGGGGACAGTTGGAGGGGGGACATTAAATTGTGGGGACAGTTGGAGGAGGACATTATACTGTGGGGACAGTTGGAGGGGGACATTAAATTGTGGGGACAGTTGGAGGGGGACATTATACTGTGGAGGCAGCTGGAGGGGAACATTATACTGTGGGGGCAGCTGGAGGGGGACATTATACTGTGGGGACAGCTGGAGGGAGACATTATACTGTGGGGACAGTTGGAGGGGGACATTAAATTGTGGGGACAGCTGCAGGGAGACATTATACTGTGGGGACAGTTGGAGGGGGACATTATACTGTGGAGGCAGCTGGAGGGGTACATAACATTGTAGAGGCAGATGAAGGGGGACATTAAATTGTGGGGACAGCTGGAAGGAGACATTATACTGTGAGGACAGTTGGAGGGAGACATTATACTGTGGGGACAGTTGGAGGGGGACATTATACTGTGGGGACAGTTGGAGGGGGACATTATACTGTGGGGACAGTTGGAGGGGGACATTATACTGTGGGGACAGCTGGAGGGAGACATTATACTGTGGGGACAGTTGGAGGGGGACATTATACTGTGGGGACAGTTGGAGGGGGACATTATATTGTGGGGACAGTTGGAGCGGAACATTATACTGTGGGGACAGTTGGAGGGGGACATTATACTGTGGGGACAGTTGGAGGGGGACATTAAATTGTGGGGACAGTTGGAGGAGGACATTATACTGTGGGGACAGTTGGAGGGGGACATTAAATTGTGGGGACAGTTGGAGGGGGACATTATACTGTGGAGGCAGCTGGAGGGGAACATTATACTGTGGGGGCAGCTGGAGGGGGACATTATACTGTGGGGACAGCTGGAGGGGAACATTACATTGTAGGGGCAGATGAAGGGGGACATTAAATTGTGGGGACAGCTGCAGGGAGACATTATACTGTGGGGACAGTTGGAGGGGGGACATTATACTGTGGGGACAGTTGGAGGGGGACATTATACTGTGGGGACAGTTGGAGGGGGACATTATACTGTGGGGACAGCTGGAGGGAGACATTATACTGTGGGGACAGTTGGAGGGAGACATTATACTGTGGGGACAGTTGGAGGGGGACATTAAACTGTGGGGACAGCTGCAGGGAGACATTATACTGTGGGGACAGTTGGAGGGGGACATTATACTGTGGAGGCAGCTGGAGGGGTACATAACATTGTAGGGGCAGATGAAGGGGGACATTAAATTGTGGGGACAGCTGGAGGGAGACATTATACTGTGGGGACAGTTGGAGGGGGACATTATACTGTGGGGACAGTTGGAGGGGGACATTATACTGTGGGGAAAGTTGGAGGGGGACATTATACTGTGGGGACAGTTGGAGGGGGACATTATACTGTGGGGATAGCTGGAGGGGGACATTATATTGTGGGGACAGTTGGAGCGGAACATTATACTGTGGGGACAGTTGGAGGGGGACATTATACTGTGGGGACAGCTGGAGGGAGACATTATACTGTGGGGACAGTTGGAGGGGGACATTATACTGTGGGGACAGTTGGAGGGGGACATTATACTGTGGGGAAAGCAGGAGGGGGACATTAATTTGTGGGGGCAGATGAAGGGACACATACTGTGGAGGCATATCTTGTTAGTGTGATTGTAGGGGCATTATACTGTGTGGGGCCACAAAGAGAAATAGATTGGAACGGACAGCATCAAAGTGGAAGTGGGTTGGGCTAAATTTGGCACATTCTGTCCCTCTTTCTGTCCTTTGAAAGTTGGAAGGTATGCTTTACTGATGTACCCTGAAAATAAGTCTATTATGGAGATCAATAGGAAATGAAGGCATGAGCTCCCCCTAGCGGTGGCTACAGACAGACAGAATTTTATGTAGTCAGTCCCGCCTCCTCAACTGTTGTAAAACAGGACTCCTTATAGTTCATAGATTCATATAGAGCTCCATTTCATAAGAGTCAAAGGGAGGAGGGAGCATTTAGAGGGTGCTACTGTGCCCACTACTTTAGCATTGCCACCGCATTGTACAGATGTCATTAGGAGAAGAACGCCGGCCCTGCTGATAAATTCCCTTTAAGTAAGCCTCCGGGTATAGCATTACGAGTTAAACAAATCCTGCAAATGGAGAATTAGTGGCGAATCAATTTCCAAGTCATATCTGATATTTCTAAAGAGTGCGAAGAACAAGCAATAACCACCCTGAGGATCATTAATGCTATATCCGGGGCCATGAAATATTCATGAAGATGAGGGAGGCTCGGGTGAGTATTGATCGGGATCTATTATTAATATTAGGATTGGATGGATGCTGAACTAATGCTCAACACACTCGTAAAGAAAAGTTTGTTCTCCTTGCTGTTTGGAGAAGTAAAATTCTCACTACAGTTCTTTATAGTAGAAGGCGTAAGCCCTCGTATGCTCATATCGACAATAATGTGGGTGGAGGGTTATGTCTCCAAAATCCTTATAGATGCCCTAAACTGGCCCGGATATGGGGGCGCAGTAACTGGTGACTACATGTAGGTAATGGTAGGCGATAGATTCACAATGAAGTGTTTATGGCCCAGTGTCTGGATGTAGTGAGCGTGCTCCATCGTAAGAGGAAAATAACACTTAAAGGGGTTGTGCCATTATGGACACCTCCCCTATCCACAGGACAGCAGATAAGAGTCTGATCGCTGGGGGCCCAAATGCCAGGTCACCCAGTGACCAGGAGGACTGGTGACCGAAAGTCCCCCTAAGGCCTCCTTGTGAGTGGAGCGCCAGTGCTCTGTAACCAGCGCTCCATTCACTTCTATGGGGCTCCCGGGATTGTAAATGATTGATGGCTTATCGCTAGTTATGCCCAAGGCCAGTGATTTCCAGCAGGGGTGCCACAATACCGAGGAGGGAAGATGGCCGCTTGTCTTGATTCAAATCTAGAGTTAAATACAATGGTGAAGCAGGAAGCCTTTAGCTTCCTACTCTACCATTCAGGCAGCTACTAGTGATGTGTACAGTGTGGGGCAACTGGGGAGCATTATATATACTGTGTGGGGACCACTAAGGGAGCATTATATATACTGTGTGGTGACCACTAAGGGAACATTATATATACTGTGTGGGGACCACTAAGGGAGCATTATATATACTGTGTGGGGACCACTAAGGGAACATTATATATACTGTGTGGGGCCACTGGGGAGCATTACACTGTGTGGGGACCACTAAGAGAACATTATATATACTGTGTGGGGCCACTGGGGAGCATTATATATACTGTGTGGGGACCACTAAGGGAACATTATATATACTGTGTGGGGCCACTGGGGAGCATTACACTGTGTGGGGACCACTAAGAGAACATTATATATACTGTGTGGGGCCACTGGGGAGCATTATATATACTGTGTGGGGACCACTAAGGGAACATTATATATACTGTGTGGGGCCACTGGGGAGCATTACACTGTGTGGGGACCACTAAGAGAACATTATATATACTGTGTGGGGCCACTGGGGAGCATTATATATACTGTGTGGGGACCACTAAGGGAACATTATATATACTGTGTGGGGACCACTAAGGGAACATTATATATACTGTGTGGAGACCACTAACAGAACATTATATATACTTTGTGGGGACCACTAAGGGAGCATTATATATACTGTGTGGGGACCACTAAGGGAACATTATATATACTGTGTGGGACCACTAAGGGAGCATTATATATACTGTGTGGGGACCACTAAGGGAACATTATATATACTGTGTGGGGACCACTAAGGGAGCATTATATATACTGTGTGGTGACCACTAAGGGAACATTATATATACTGTGTGGGGACCACTAAGGGAGCATTATATATACTGTGTGGGGACCACTAAGGGAACATTATATATACTGTGTGGGGCCACTGGGGAGCATTATATATACTGTGTGGGGCCACTGGGGAGCATTATATATACTGTGTGGGGACCACTAAGGGAACATTATATATACTGTGTGGGGACCACTAAGGGAACATTATATATACTGTGTGGGGACCACTAAGGGAACATTATATATACTGTGTGGGGACCACTAAGGGAACATTATATATACTGTGTGTGGGGACCACTAAGGGAACATTATATACACTGAGTGTGGGGACCACTAAGGGAACATTATACAGTATATGCTATATGGGGCCACTGGGTAACATACTATGTCGGGGCACTGGGGAGCATTATATATACTGTATATAGTATAATATGTGTATGGATCACTAATGGATCATAATAGTAGGGCGGATGTTGGGAAAGGGTTAAAGTGTCACCATCCCATGACACAAGAGACATAACCCGCTAACAGTCACATTAAAAATGCAAAAATCCTCCTGAAAATGTCACTTTTCTTTTATAGCAGATTTTGAATTTATGGCTCCAGTAAATATTCCTGGCAGATAACTCCGGCGCCTTATGTGCATTTTAACCATATAGTGATCTAACGCACTTTAGCCTTATACCTGTAACATTTTACCCCTCTCTGCATTCCCGCGTTCATAACTTTATACATTTTATTTCAATGTATCTTTACCAGACCTTGTATTTTGTGGGTACAGGAGACTTTTGGGTGATTTTTTTTTTTTTTTTTTCATTAACAAGGGGGAAAAAAAATTTTACTTTTTTTTTTTTCTGTAAAGTGACTTAGTTGCTGCGGTCAGCAGCATATAAGGGGTTAAATGGCAAGTATGTTTTCTGATTGGTAATGAGGGAGTGATATCATGACCCCATAGTCCATGGTACCTCCTCCCCTGGGGTCATCTGAAGTGACAGGAGAATAATAAGATCCTCTCCCTGCACTCTCGGCTGCTTGTGTTCTCCTGTATGCTGGTTAAAGTAAAGTTGTGGTATATTCAGCACTGCTTTAACCAGTGATATCTCTAAATCTATGGGGGCTACAGACATGATCTGGTCTTATTATGAAGCCATGGCTATTTTGTAGACCACGGCTCTAGCCCCTTTGGCTCGGAGATAGAGCCGTTTAAAGAGACTGCTCCCTCTGCAGTCTCACTGAATGTCTCCTGCTCGGGCAATGCACTTTGCGCAACTCAAAGGATTCGTTCAGGACTCTGGGGGTCGGGCGGAGGGTTAAAGGGGTATTATATGGTAGCAGTCCCCCTCCTCCAGCATCCCCATCAAACCCTTAGGGCTCCCTCAGCTACCCGAGGCCCAGGTATGATGCCAGTCTGCACACCCTATAACTACAATCTGAACATAAAGCAGAGTGGATACATTGTAGCGCTGGAATGTGGATGTTATGTAACATTATTGATACACTGCACAGGAATCACTAATTGTTCATGATCAGAAATGTTTCATTTGATTTCCAGCCATCCGCCTCCCGCAGCTCCGGCCGCTCCCTACCGCGACTCCATTAATTCATCTCAGATCACTCAATAGCGCCTGTAATTGTACCCTGGTCAAACACTTTTAAACTGTTTAGAAAAGGCTAATCCAGATTCTGTAAAGGTCAGGAGCTGGCATTTCTCTAGTGATTGCTACAGCAAAAGATGAAAGCATGGGGGGAGGGGGGCGCAGAAAGTGGGGTGGACAGAGATGGAGATGAGGACAGGGGATGGCGGCCATGCAAGCCTGCAGGTACAACCAGGATACAAGGTTTCAAAGGGAGCTGCCAGGAGAGATAACGCTGTATGTCACTGACATTTGTATTAATCTACAAACTGTGATAATGAATTTTCAGAGCTGTCAATTTACATAGACAATGAGTCCAAAGATCAGCGGCTCACAGAGAGTCCTCAACTCCCAGTTTTGGAGGGGTATTTCCATAGTAGTTATATTCTTGTACATAGGAGCAGTATTATAGTAGTTATATTCTTGTACATAGGAGCAGTATTATAGTAGTTATATTCTTGTACATAGGAGTAGTATTATAGTAGTTATATTCTTGTACATAGGAGTAGTATTATAGTAGTTATATTCTTGTACATAGGAGTACTAGGGTAGTATTATAGTAGTTATATTCTTGTACATAGGGGCAGTATTATAGTAGTTATATTCTTGTACATAGGAGTAGTATTATAGTAGTTATATTCTTGTACATAGGGGCAGTATTATAGTAGTTATATTCTTGTACATAGGAGCAGTATTATAGTAGTTATATTCTTGTACATAGGGGCAGTATTATAGTAGTTATATTCTTGTACATAGGAGCAGTATTATAGTAGTTATATTCTTGTACATAGGAGCAGTATTATAGTAGTTATATTCTTGTACATAGGAGTAGTATTATAGTATTTATATTCTTGTACATAGGGGGCAGTATTATAGTAGGTATATTCTTGTACATAGGAGCAGTATTATAGTAGTTATATTCTTGTACATAGGGGCAGTATTATAGTAGTTATATTCTTGTACATAGGAGCAGTATTATAGTAGTTATATTCTTGTACATAGGAGGTAGTATTATAGTAGTTATATTCTTGTACATAGGAGCAGTATTATAGTAGTTATATTCTTGTACATAGGAGGCAGTATTATAGTAGTTATATTCTTGTACATAGGAGTAGTATTATAGTAGTTATATTCTTGTACATAGGAGTAGTATTATAGTAGTTATATTCTTGTACATAGGAGCAGTATTATAGTAGTTATATTCTTGTACATAGGAGTAGTATTATAGTAGTTATATTCTTGTACATAGGAGCAGTATTATAGTAGTTATATTCTTGTACATAGGGGGCAGTATTATAGTAGTTATATTCTTGTACATAGGAGCAGTATTATAGTAGTTATATTCTTGTACATAGGAGGTAGTATTATAGTAGTTATATTCTTGTACATAGGAGCAGTATTATAGTAGTTATTTTTTTTGTTATATTCTTGTACATAGGAGCAGTATTATAGTAGTTATATTCTTGTACATAGGAGTAGTATTATAGTAGTTATATTCTTGTACATAGGGGGCAGTATTATAGTAGTTATATTCTTGTACATAGGAGCAGTATTATAGTAGTTATATTCTTGTACATAGGAGCAGTATTATAGTAGTTATATTCTTGTACATAGGAGCAGTATTATAGTAGTTATATTCTTGTAAGGAGCAGTATTATAGTAGTTATATTCTTGTAATAGGAGGTAGTATTATAGTAGTTATATTCTTGTACATAGGAGCAGTATTATAGTAGTTATATTCTTGTACATAGGAGCAGTATTATAGTAGTTATATTCTTGTACATAGGAGCAGTATTATAGTAGTTATATTCTTGTACATAGGGGGCAGTATTATAGTAGTTATATTCTTGTACATAGGAGCAGTATTATAGTAGTTATATTCTTGTACATAGGAGCAGTATTATAGTAGTTATATTCTTGTACATAGGAGGTAGTATTATAGTAGTTATATTCTTGTACATAGGAGCAGTATTATAGTAGTTATATTCTTGTACATAGGAGCAGTATTATAGTAGTTATATTCTTGTACATAGGAGCAGTATTATAGTAGTTATATTCTTGTACATAGGAGCAGTATTATAGTAGTTATATTCTTGTACATAGGAGCAGTATTATAGTAGTTATATTCTTGTACATAGGAGCAGTATTATAGTAGTTTATTTTTCATAGTAGGTTATAGTAGTTATATTCTTGTACATAGGAGGCAGTATTATAGTAGTTATATTCTTGTACATAGGAGCAGTATTATAGTAGTTATATTCTTTGTACATAGGAGCAGTATTATAGTAGTTATATTCTTGTACATAGGAGTAGTATTATAGTAGTTATATTCTTGTACATAGGAGCAGTATTATAGTAGTTATATTCTTTGTACATAGGAGTAGTATTATAGTAGTTATATTCTTGTACATAGGAGCAGTATTATAGTAGTTATATTCTTGTACATAGGAGCAATATTATAGTAATTATATTCTTGTACATAGGAGCAATATTATAGTAATTATATTCTTGTACATAGGAGCAGTATTATATTAGTTATATTCTTGTACATAGGAGCAGTATTATAGTAGTTATATTCTTGTACATAGGAGCAGTATTATAGTAGTTATATTCTTGTACATAGGAGCAGTATTATAGTAGTTATATTCTTGTACATAGGAGCTAGTATTATAGTAGTTATATTCTTGTACATAGGAGCTAGTATTATAGTAGTTATATTCTTGTACATAGGAGGTAGTATTATAGTAGTTATATTCTTGTACATAGGAGCAGTATTATAGTAGTTATATTCTTGTACATAGGAGGTAGTATTATAGTAGTTATATTCTTGTACATAGGAGCAGTATTATAGTAGTTATATTCTTGTACATAGGAGCAGTATTATAGTAGTTATATTCTTGTACATAGGAGCAGTATTATAGTAGTTATATTCTTGTACATAGGAGGTGTAGTTATTATAGTAGTTATATTCTTGTACATAGGAGGTAGTATTATAGTAGTTATATTCTTGTACATAGGAGCAGTATTATAGTAGTTATATTCTTGTACATAGGAGCAGTATTATAGTAGTTATATTCTTGTACATAGGAGCAGTATTATAGTAGTTATATTCTTGTACATAGGAGCAGTATTATAGTAGTTATATTCTTGTACATAGGAGCAGTATTATAGTAGTTATATTCTTGTACATAGGAGTAGTATTATAGTAGTTATATTCTTGTACATAGGAGCAGTATTATAGTAGTTATATTCTTGTACATAGGAGTAGTATTATAGTAGTTATATTCTTGTACATAGGAGCAGTATTATAGTAGTTATATTCTTGTACATAGGAGCAGTATTATAGTAGTTATATTCTTGTACATAGGAGCAGTATTATAGTAGTTATATTCTTGTACATAGGAGCAGTATTATAGTAGTTATATTCTTGTACATAGGAGCAGTATTATAGTAGTTATATTCTTGTACATAGGAGGTAGTATTATAGTAGTTATATTCTTGTACATAGGAGCAGTATTATAGTAGTTATATTCTTGTACATAGGAGCAGTATTATAGTAGTTATATTCTTGTACATAGGAGCAGTATTATAGTAGTTATATTCTTGTACATAGGAGGTAGTATTATAGTAGTTATATTCTTGTACATAGGAGCAGTATTATAGTAGTTATATTCTTGTACATAGGAGGTAGTATTATAGTAGTTATATTCTTGTACATAGGAGCAGTATTATAGTAGTTATATTCTTGTACATAGGAGCTAGTATTATAGTAGTTATATTCTTGTACATAGGAGCAGTATTATAGTAGTTATATTCTTGTACATAGGAGGTAGTATTATAGTAGTTATATTCTTGTACATAGGAGCAGTATTATAGTAGTTATATTCTTGTACATAGGAGTATTATGCAGTATTATAGTAGTTATATTCTTGTACATAGGAGCAGTATTATAGTAGTTATATTCTTGTACATAGGAGCAGTATTATAGTAGTTATATTCTTGTACATAGGAGCAGTATTATAGTAGTTATATTCTTGTACATAGGAGCAGTATTATAGTAGTTATATTCTTGTACATAGGAGCAGTATTATAGTAGTTATATTCTTGTACATAGGAGCAGTATTATAGTAGTTATATTCTTGTACATAGGAGCAGTATTATAGTAGTTATATTCTTGTACATAGGAGTAGTATTATAGTAGTTATATTCTTGTACATAGGAGCAGTATTATAGCAGTTATATTCTTGTACATAGGAGCAGTATTATAGTAGTTATATTCTTGTACATAGGAGCAGTATTATAGTAGTTATATTCTTGTACATAGGAACAGTATTATAGTAGTTATATTCTTGTACATAGGAGCAATATTATAGTAGTTATATTCTTGTACATAGGAGCAGTATTATAGTAGTTATATTCTTGTACATAGGAGCAGTATTATAGTAGTTATATTCTTGTACATAGGAGCAGTATTATAGTAGTTATATTCTTGTACATAGGAGCAGTATTATAGTAGTTATATTCTTGTACATAGGAGCAGTATTATAGTAGTTATATTCTTGTACATAGGAGCAGTATTATAGTAGTTATATTCTTGTACATAGGAGGAGTATTATAGTAGTTATATTCTTGTACATAGGAGCAGTATTATAGTAGTTATATTCTTGTACATAGGAGCAATATTATAGTAGTTATATTCTTGTACATAGGAGGTATTATTATAGTATTTATATTCTTGTACATAGGAGGTAGTATTATTTTTTTTTTTTTTTTTAAAAAGGGGGTAGTTTTTTGTTATTTTTTTTTTTGTACATAGGAGCAGTTTTATAGTATTTTTTTTTTTGTACATAGGGGGTAGTATTATAGTAGTTATATTCTTGTACATAGGAGGTAGTATTATAGTAGTTATATTCTTGTACATAGGAGCAGTATTATAGTAGTTATATTCTTGTACATAGGAGGTATTGTTATAGTATTTATATTCTTGTACATAGGAGGTAGTATTATAGTAGTTATATTCTTGTACATAGGAGGTAGTATTATAGTAGTTATATTCTTGTACATAGGAGGTATTGTTATAGTATTTATATTCTTGTACATAGGAGGTAGTATTATAGTAGTTATATTATTGTACATAGGAGCAGTATTATAGTAGTTATATTCTTGTACATAGGAGTAGTATTATAGTAGTTATATTCTTGTACATAGGAGCAGTATTATAGTAGTTATATTCTTGTACATAGGAGGTAGTATTATAGTAGTTATATTCTTGTACATAGGAGCAGTATTATAGTAGTTATATTCTTGTACATAGGAGCAGTATTATAGTAGTTATATTCTTGTACATAGGAGCAGTATTATAGTAGTTATATTCTTGTACATAGGAGGTAGTATTATAGTAGTTATATTCTTGTACATAGGAGGTAGTATTATAGTAGTTATATTCTTGTACATAGGAGCAGTATTATAGTAGTTATATTCTTGTACATAGGGGGCAGTATTATAGTAGTTATATTCTTGTACATAGGAGCAGTATTATAGTAGTTATATTCTTGTACATAGGAGCAGTATTATAGTAGTTATATTCTTGTACATAGGAGTAGTATTATAGTAGTTATATTCTTGTACATAGGAGCAGTATTATAGTAGTTATATTCTTGTACATAGGAGCAGTATTATAGTAGTTATATTCTTGTACATAGGAGTAGTATTATAGTAGTTATATTCTTGTACATAGGAGCAGTATTATAGTAGTTATATTCTTATACTGTATATAGGGTCAGTATTATAGTAGTTCAAGGTAAGAGCTAGGCAGCAGACTACTGGCAGGACTCCAGGATAGCGGTACAGGCTAGGCAGTATACTACTACTGGAAAAAAAAATTATGTTGGTGACATTTTAGGAACTAGTGTAGTATGTGTGCTGTATGTAGCTGTAATGTTGGCACCCAGAATTAATTTTACTGGTGGGCCCTCAGGATGCCAGTCCAACATTGATATTAGTTATACACAGAAACACACCTGACAACAATATACATAAGGAACTAACAACATGTTCATAGGGCAGATGACAGATGATAATACTTATGGGGATGCTTCTGTTGTGCGCCCCACCGATTCCCAGACTGAGCTACAGCTCTTATGTCGGTATCTGAACCCCTTCTGCATTGGTTGGAGATTTCTGAAATACATGGCTCCTTCCTATCTACTGCACATAGTAACATTGGATTTTATATATATATTTATTTTTTCTAAATACTAATTAATTCAGCATAATGTATATTTTGTAATATTTTCATGTATTTTAATTTCCATGAATACGGTATATGCAGCTTTAGTAAAGAGCTGTAATGGCTGCCAGGCTGTTGTGGATTAGATAACGCAGTGATTTATATAGCGGTAACCTCCTGCAGAGACGGGATAATTGCAATTACATAATTAAAACATTTCAACTAACAGGATAAAAATCATAATGGAGCAGCGCTCGGGCAGGCGTGGGATTTAAAGGAATAGTACATGTGTCCATTATCATGTTATCTAGCTATGTAGTATCTATCTATCTAATTATCTGTCTATCTATCTCATATCTGTCTACCTATCTATGTATCTCATGCCAATGCTACAGCTCAGTCCCATTCCAAATGAATGGGACTGAACTGCAGTATGGCCATGTGACTAATAGATGTGATGTCACTACCTTTGCAACAGAAAGCAGCCATGTTTTCTAACCCTGGATAACCCCTTTAAACTTTGCAAGTAACCTTGATTAAAAATCTCCATCCGTAGAATGTATACAGCTCCTGTGCACATTACCAACACACCCTGCGTAGTCTCACTCTCCAGTCCAGTCTTATGTTTTATGTTCACACTTAGCGTGTTGGATCCGCTAAGGTGTTGTCTGATTATTCTGGTGAAGCCTCAAGGGTCATGGACAGAAGGCAGCAGTTTAGCAGTTCTGGATAGTGGAGCTTGATATAGCAGAGCTAATGTGGTTGTATTTGAGGTAGCTGAGCTGTGGAAGTGAACAGTGAAGGCAAAAGGGGGGAGTGCAGAGATGGGAGGTGGTAGTGTAGCAATAAAGCAGAGCTGTAGTAGCGCTGTAAGTCATGTTGGTGTAGCAGAGTTGTGGCCTCTGGGTGTATCAGAGCTGAAGTCACTGGTGTAGCAGAGCTGAGGACAACTGTGTAGCAGAGCTCAGGTCAGATACAGCTGAGAGTAGTGATAGCAGAGACTGAGGCCAATGGTATAGCAGAGAAATAGGCCACTAATGAATCAGAGAAGGTCACTGGTATAGCAGAGCTAAGACCACTGGTGTAGCGGAGCTGAGGCCAATGGTGTAGCAGAGCTTAGGTAACATACAGCAGGGTAGAGAAAGTAGTGATAAAAGAGACTGAGATCACTGGCATAGCAGAGCTGAGGTCATTGTTGTACCCGAGAAGGAGGTTATTAGTATAGCAGAGCTAAGACCAATGGTGTAGTAGAGTTAAGGTCAGTACAGTAGGGTATAGAGAGTAGTAACAGCAGATACACTGGTATAGCAGAGCTGCTGCCATTGGTGTAGTAGAGAAGTAGGCCACTGATGTGCCAGAGAAAGAGGTCAGTGGTATAGCAGAGCTAAGATCAATGGTATAGCAGAGCTGAGGCAAATGGTATAGCAGAGCTGATATATCAGGGTATAGAGAGTAGAAACAACAGAAATTGAGCTACTAAACCTGTATTTTCAGGTTTTATCCCACTGCCTAAGCCAGGGTGAGTGGACACTCATCAACACTCAGAACAGTAAGTGGGGGGCACAGGTAACATGATGCCACTCATCTACTGTCTATAGGCACTTAGTATGATGCCACATGGTGCCCGTGGAGCACAATGACGTTAATACCTCCATAAATGAGCAGAGTAAGTACATATAACAAGTAGTGGATGTCACAGAACAGATCCTTACAATATAGATCTCTAAAACGGACACGGACATTAGACCAGTAAGTGGAAGATGAGCAAATTATAAGGTCATTAATTATCTCATTACAAAGCAGGACTATGGCACATACATAGAGAAGTCCACTATATGAAGACCATTATAGTAAGGTGACTCAGGGGAGTAAGTGGCTTCTGAGCACCAGTAGAGAGGACTTTGTGTTCTGACTTCTCGCTCACCCCGATACAAAGTGCTTTTCCGGAAATCGAGACATGAGGTGGGTCTGTGGCTTCTCTCTCCAGCCTCTTGATGTCATTGCTGCTCTCATCCAGGATATTAATAGACATCATTAGCTGCCAGAGCTTCCTCACTATCAGATACTCTGTAACCACAAATAGGGAGTTAAACATTCCACAGACGAAAGCTGTAGAGCAATAGCTTAAGTACCCATAGTAGGTCAGGTTCACTGAAAGTAACAACTATGGCCGACTTCTACTTTCTTATGTCTATACTGGAAGGAAATCTGTTCTTCCTAAGCCTTGGCCAACCCAATATTTGTATACCATGCTTTTCTCCATTGGGTACCAGTCTCTAATACACGTTCCCCTACACTCAGACCCTTCTTCCACTACCTTATAGCTCATAAGTATGGACCGCTATAGCAGGACCAGTTTTCCAGCACACGCCTTCTTAAAAATGTTTTCTTCCTGGAACAGCAGGAGTTTTCCTGTGGTTTTATCTTCTACCTATTAGTTTGTTGTTGGAGTAGTTGCTTAGACAACTGCGTCACAGCGGAGCCATCAATGATCCACATGAGCACTGAGGGTGTCTGACTTGGTTGCAGATACCGGATAACTCCTGGTTTGTAGCTGGTTATAGCGTGTGCCGTGTGTTTCATCCAGTAATTCTCTATATGTTTCAGTCTCTTGTTCTCATCCATTAGTGTTCCTAGCACAGTATTGTTTTGCTCCAGAGGTTTGTTCTAGTTCCATTTCTAGATTCTTGTGCTCAGCTTGTTTCCAGTTTCCTTGTAGAAATCTGTTCTTTGTTTACCGGGGTCACATCTGCTTAATTCTGTTTTCTTATCTCTGGGTCCTAGTGCTCTCCTGTTGTTTATGTTAGGGTCAGTATTGCAGATCAGGGTTTCCATTAGAAATCTCATTAGGCACAGTACCGGCAGTGGTGTGTGATGTTAGGGTCATTGCTTAGGGATAGAGCTAGGAAAAATTTAGGGACAGGGTCATTGTTTAATCATCTGTTCCCCTATCAACATTTGTTCCATTATCTGACTACCATCACCATTATCCATTTGTTCAATCGTCTTACTACCATCTTGTTCCAGTCACATTTCCTTGCATTCTTCTTACCTGCTAGTATTGTGATAACTGCTTCACATATCTTGTTTCTTTTACCGTCCTGTTCTTACATAATATGGCCCTACTGTAAATCCTGGGAATAACTGAGTACCAGGAGACACTATTTACACCCAGGAAAGGTGATAGCAATAGCTCTGCCATCTTGTAACCAGTTGGAGTTGTTACATTTTAACAAGTTTAAAGATTTGTACCATAAGCAATGTGATACAAGACTGGCAATTCATTTGGATTGAAAATAACTTATCACCCTCCCTTATTACCTCCTATTATTTCTATCTGCAGTACTTCTCCCGTGCTGCACCTATTCTGTGGAATTCACCGCCTTAGTCTTAGTTCTAAAGGTTATATACTCCAAGTTAAACTTCCCTGTTTCACAGTATAGGGGATAAGCATCTGATCAGTAGGGGTCTTATCGCTAGGATCAAGCCCCCCAACATGTCCCACTTCATTGGTGCTGCAGTCATGCCTGCATGCTCCCACTATATTCATTTGTATAGGTCTGCATGAGATAGCCCAACACTATTTTTGGCTTCTCTTTTGCAGAGGTGACTGGATCCCAGAGGTTAGATACTCTCTGTTCAGAAACCACCTCCCATCTTATGGAGGTGCGAGGTACAACCCCCTAGGGCAGTGAGTCCCACAGAATGGGTGCAACACGGGAGAAGTCGTGCAGACAGGAGTTACAGGATGTAATAAGGAGCGATGATAGTCATAGATTTGGCATTCCAGCTGAATAAGTAATCTTACTACATGGTCACACCGAGTCGAACAGAGTGAAGGCCACCCGATGTATTAGCTTTATGTCTTTCATGTATATCCGCACCTTGCGAATGAAACACGTCCAGATATTTTAGCATCACAGAATATGTTCTTCTCGCTTCACTGATCTCATGATTGAACAAGTTGAACAAGTAGTTTAGGAAAGAAGGAAAACAACATGTTCCGTCCTAACATCTGCAACGCCGTCTCCTTCACTGCTGACTGTCAGCTCTACCGCATCCAAGACGGTTTTCATATTCAGATATTAAAGAAAGAAGGATTCCGGCATCCTGGAGGATTTGCACTGTAGAGTAATCTGTTTTGCTCCTATCAGCAAACCCTCTAAGTTAAGAAATTAGGAAATCTACAGGGGCGTCCAATTTAATGCATGCCTGGCACATCTCCTTCATTCTGCCAGGAGGTTTTTGAAGAATGTAATGCCTTTCCCATCAATGCAATTACCTTCTTTAATGCACCGATGCCTTTTTATGAATAAGTCGAAATTGCGCAATTTAACCCTAAAACCTATCCGACCCCTTACTCTGTGCTCATGCATCAAATGTCAGTCCAGAAATGGTAGCTATAAGTCTGCAAGAAGGGGGTTAAATATAAGTCCTCACTCCCACAGGAGATCCCTCCGGAGAACACTCCCTGGTAGGTTGTGTATAGACCTGTAGGAAGACAATATTCCTCCCTCGCCAACATGTTCCCATCCCATCCGCCTGTCCCTTGGCAATTGTCATGCAGGTTGCCTGATCAGCAGCTCCTGATTTTTTATCAGTCAGTCCTCTCTGGATTTCCCATCCAGATGGCCTGAGTGGGCACCTCCCTCTGCCGCCTCCCTTAGTCCATTCCAAGAAGATGCAGCATCTGCTCACAACTTCCCCTGACACATCAAACATCCAGAAAGCACAGGAGAACCTGCCTCAATGTATTCCCAATTTCCCGCCCATTCTCTACCTGCTGCAGCTTCTTTGTAAGATCAGACATAAGATTCTAGAACGAGGAGGGTCATAGACGAGATGGATGAAGGTCTCTGGAGAGTCACATTGTATCATGCCAAGTGCAACACATCCCTGCTCAGTGTCAGGTCATTACAGGGTCTTGGCATCTCCAAGACGTCAACTCTGTAAGGACTGGAAGTATGAAATGATCAATAATGCAATTGTGCAGATGAAAATATATAGAGCTGTCATGAAGCATGTGTTACAGGGAATATGCCCGCTGCACGCACTCAGGCTGATGAGCCAATGGTGCTGTGTATCAGTATTGTATCCCCGGGCCCTGTACAGTAAGACAGGACGAGGCTCAGAAGCCATGGTGATCAGATCGTACCATAGCACCCGACGTGAGGTTCCTGGGCCACAATATAAAATCTTTTAAGCTCCCCTAAACCTCACTTTGTAAGACTGGTAACTATTGGGCCTTCTTAGCCTCCAGTTCATGTGTGTAACCATAAACTCTGTACCTCATAAACTGTACTAACAATCCTGAATATATGTTATATCACAGGACCGAGATAATACACAAAATGATATCCCAATAAAGTGATAAACACAGTGATGTCACAGTGCAGGGATAATACACACAGTGATGTCACAGTGCAGGGATAATACACACAGTGATGTCACAGTACAGAGATAATACACACAGTGATGTCACAGTGCAGGGATAATACACACAGTGATGTCACAGTACAGAGATAATACACACAGTGATGTCACAGTGCAGGGATAATACACACAGTGATGTCACAGTGCAGGGATAATACACACAGTGATGTCACAGTACGGGGATAATACACACAGTGATGTCACAGTACAGAGATAATACACATAGTGATGTCACAGTACAGAGATAATACAGTGATGTCACAGTACAGGGATAATACACAGTGATGTCACAGTACAGGGATAATACACACAGTGATGTCACAGTACAGAGATAATACACACAGTGATGTCACAGTACAGGATAATACACACAGTGATGTCACAGTACAGGGATAATACACAGAGTGATGTCACAGTACAGAGATAATACACACAGTGATGTCACAGTACAGAGATAATACACATAGTGATGTCACAGTACAGGGATAATACACACAGTGATGTCACAGTACAGAGATAATACACACAGTGATGTCACAGTACAGGGATAATACACACAGTGATGGCACAGTACAGGGATAATACAGACAGTGATGTCACAGTACAGAGATAATACACACAGTGATGTCACAGTACAGCGATAATACACACAGTGACGTCACAGTACAGGGATAATACACACAGTGATGTCACAGTGCAGGGATAATACACACAGTGATGTCACAGTGCAGGGATAATACACACAGTGATGTCACAGTACGGGGATAATACACACAGTGATGGCACAGTACAGGGATAATACAGACAGTGATGTCACAGTACAGAGATAATACACACAGTGATGTCACAGTACAGGGATAATACACACAGTGATGTCACAGTACAGAGATAATACACACAGTGATGTCACAGTGCAGGGATAATACACACAGTGATGTCACAGTGCAGGGATAATACACACAGTGATGTCACAGCACGGGGATAATACACACAGTGATGTCACAGTACAGAGATAATACACATAGTGATGTCACAGTACAGAGATAATACAGTGATGTCACAGTACAGGGATAATACACAGTGATGTCACAGTACAGGGATAATACACACAGTGATGTCACAGTACAGGGATAATACACACAGTGATGTCACAGTACAGGGATAATACACACAGTGATGTCACAGTACAGGGATAATACACACAGTGATGTCACAGTACAGGATAATACACACAGTGACGTCACAGTACAGAGATAATACCCTGGAATTCTTATGTATGGCAGAGCTGCTGTTTGGCCTCTGATCTTAGAGCCCAGCTATGACTACAACCTCTACACCATGTATACTTCTACCCCTGCCTAATATAGATGTTCTGACTCAATAGCTTGGCTGCAAGTGTGAGGTTGTGAGAGTGTCCTGTAGTCTCTATGCTAACCAGCAATTTACACCAAGATATCTATCAGATAGTGTTCAACTCAACTGAGGAGGCGTAGATAAGATTCCAGATGCTTTAATCCAGGTAAATCTTGTAGAACCTCATACAGCAGTAGGTGAAAAATGATGAAATACCAGGAGCTGAGCAGACATGTTGCTTACAAAGAAGTGAAACTAAACTGAGAGAGAGAGAGAGGAGAAGCTACAGCATCACAGCTAAGGATACAGAGAGAGAAAAGGGACAAACTACAAAGACAAACAGTATCACAGATACATGTCAGTGAATTAAACCAAGTCCTGGGACATGACACTCCCCGCCTGAAATCTTTAGATTTCAATGAAAACAAACATTAAATGTCCTGAGATGTCCATAAAGTCCTCTTCAAACCTGAAAAACAAAAAAAGAAACATGCACAACAAACAATAATCAACAGTTAGTCCAAATAAACCAATCTTCAGATCGGGAAGCCGCAATTTGCCAACACCTCCACCGACCCACACTGTAATCCACAAGAACACGGTTTTAGTTCATGGAAGGAAGCTCCCCGCCATGAGCTGTGAATGGTGTCCTTATCTTCTTTTATGTGACGTCTCCTCTTGGAAAAAGAAGCACCAGTTCATTAATTGGGCGGAAGAAAACTCGCACTGAGCCTCCCTTGGTTACCTTGACCTCCACTTTCCGAGTCTTCCCATCATCACTAGGGACAACTTTAGTGATGAGACCCATAGGCCATTCATTCCGATGGACTTCTTTATCCCTTAGAAGGACGAGGTCACCCACCTGGAGATTAGGTTTTGAGGTCTGCCATTTGTGACGGCTCTGTAGCATGTGGAGGTACTCTGTTTTCCAGCGGTGCCAGAACACATTGGACAGGTGTTGAACTTGTTTCCATTGGCGTCTGTAAATGTCACTGTGATCTAAGGTACGTGGAGAGGTAGCAGCAGTACCAATTTTCTGAGTAAGAAGCGTTGCTGGGGTTAAGATAATTGGAGATTCAGGGTCTGAAGATACTGGGACAAGTGGCCTTGCATTGATTATTGCAGACACTTCAGCAAGAAAGGTTATTAACGTCTCATGGGTAAGCAGTGTCGACTTGTGGTCCATCAACATAGAGTCAAGGATTCTGCGTGTGATCCCAATCATACGTTCCCAGGAACCTCCCATATGGGATGAATGTGGAGGGTTAAACGTCCAAGTGCACCCATTGTTGGATAAGAAGTTGTCTAACTGCAGTTCTTTGCAGGCTCCAACGAAGTTAGTGCCACAGTCAGACCTCAGTTGTTTGGCAGGTCCACGAATGGAGAAGAATCTTCGGAGGGCGTTGATAAAGCAAGATGAATCCATAGATTCAATTACTTCAATGTGTACTGCTCGAATGCTGAGACAGGTGAACAGCACAGCCCACCGTTTACTGTTTGCAGCTCCACCACGGGTTCTTCGTGTGATAACTGACCATGGACCAAAGACGTCCAACCCAACGTAAGTAAAGGGCGGATCAGTACTTAGACGGTCTGGAGGAAGGTTTGCCATTTGCTGCTGTTGGTGTCTTCCCCTTAACTTGTGGCACTTAACACATTTATGGATCACAGAGGAGATGTGTCTCTTCATTCCCACAATCCAGAAACCGGCTGACCTGATGGCACCTTCAGTAAAATGTCTTCCTTGGTGCTGTACCTTCTCGTGGTAATGTCGGATCAGCAGAGCAGAAATGTAATGTCCACCTGGAATGATCACTGGGTTCTGTTCCTTGCTACACAAGTCAGACTTTCCAATCCGGCCGCCCACTCTCAATAATTCGTGGTGGTCGATTACGGGGTTTAGTTTGTAAAGTGCACTGTTCCTGGACAGATCGATGCTCCGTGAGATACTGTCAATCTCTTGATGATATACCTCTTGTTGAACACTCCAGATGATAACTTGCTCAGCGTGTTCAATGTCCGCTGCGGTAGGGTGTTTCATACACATATGCCAGCCATGACACTCCGTTGATCTGTCCTTCGCAAAGCACTGAGCGATGTGAAACAGTCGGGCAACAGCTCTCACAATGGATGACCAGGTTGAGAAACGTTCAAAGCGATGTGGCTCCAGCTTCGCCTTTGGAATCACAGAAGTGTAGAGTGTGGAGGTCATAGGCCTGATTTCCTTGTCAGACTCGAGATCCACTAAATTGTAGACAGCATTGTTAGGAGTCAAGCAGGGATCTTCATACAGGAAACTTGGAGGCGACAGCCACATATGGTCTAAAAGGTGCGCTGTCGGTGCAGGCCTTGTACCACGGTCAGCTGGGTTAAGTTGTGTGGAGACATAATGCCACTGATCAGGGGCAGAGAAACTTCGGATACGTTCCACTCTGTTTCCAACATACACATAAAATTGTCTTGTTTGATTGTGTATATAGCCAAGGACAACTCTGCTATCAGTGTAGAATGTAAATGAATCAATGGCAATGTCCATTTCATCTCTTATTGCTTCAGCAATTTCTACTGCAAGCACAGCTGCACAAAGTTCGAGTCGCGGAATGGAGTGTGCAGGTTTTGGGGTCAGTTTGGCCTTACCAAGAACAAATCCACAGTGTAGCTCATGATTGGCTCCTAATATCCTCAGATAGGCCACTGCAGCTATAGCTTCCACTGACGCATCAGAGAAGATGTGGATTTCCTTCCTTACTGCCGCTGAAAGGGAGCTGGGTACATAACAACGTGGAACCTGGAGTTGTTCCAATACTTGCAAAGAGCTTTTCCATTTTTCCCACCTTTGTTGTTTCTCAGCAGGCAGTGGAGTGTCCCAGTCCATGTTCTCAGTGGTAAGCTGTCTTAGTAGTAGCTTGCCTTGAATGGTGATGGGAGCAATGAAACCAAGAGGATCATAAATGCTGTTCACAACAGATAAAACTCCTCGTTTGGTGAAAGGTTTGTCACAAGAAGACACTTGGAATGTGAATGTGTCTTGTTCAGTGTTCCATAGCAATCCTAGGCTGCGTTGCATAGGAGGAGCATCAGAACTGAGATCAAGATCCTTCAAGTTGATTGCATGATCATCAGAGGGAAATCCCTTCATTACCTCCATATTGTTGGAGATGATCTTGTGAAGTCTGAGATTAGCTACAGACAGCATTTCCTGTGTTCTAGAGAGGAGATCGATCACTTCTTCACTTGCAGGTAAGGATTTAAGACCATCATCAACATAGAAGTTCCTCTCAACAAACTGACGAGCATCAGAGCCATACTCTTTCTCACCTTCTTGGGCGGTCCTTCTCAGTCCATAGATCGCTACTGCAGGAGATGGGCTATTGCCAAAGACATGTACCTTCATCCGGTAATCTATGACTTCATTGTTGACATCATTGTCCTTATGCCATAGGAACCTGAGATAGTTTCTGTCATCATCCTTAACAATGAAGCAATGAAACATCTGTTGGATGTCGGCCATCACTGCAACTGGTTCCTGTCTGAAACGGATTAAGACTCCTATGAGGCTGTTGTTTAGGTTAGGACCAGTGAGGAGCAGGTTGTTGAGAGAGACGCCTTCATACTGAGCACTAGAATCGAACACGACCCTGATTTGGTCAGGTTTGCGAGGGTGATACACACCAAATGATGGAAGGTACCAGCATTCTTCTCCTTCCTTTAGTGGAGGTGCAGGTTCTGCATGATCTCTCTCAAATACCTTCTGCATGAAACCTACAAAGTGTTTCTCCATCTCTGGCTTCCTCTTGAGGGTACGTTTTAAAGAGGAAAATCTAGAAACTGCTTGCTTCAGATTGTTTGGCAGTTTTGATCTTGGGGAGCGGAAAGGTAAGGGTGCTACCCAGCTGTTGGAATCATCTTGAATGAATTCCTTGTCCATAAGTTTGAGAAATTCTTTATCAGCTATAGCCGGTGCCAGCTTGTTGTCATCACTTGTTGTATTGAACACTGTTAATCCAAGGGTGTCGTCCCCAGGCAGGAAAGTATTCACGTTGTCTCGGTGATTATGCAGCCACTTACTATTGCTTATCTTCTCTTTCACTTGGAAGTGATGTGGACATGGCTGAAAACAAGTGCTGCGACCATTTGGTAACATATGTGTGAACCGAGAGCAAGGCAGGTGGTTTGGACTCCGCAACCAGAAATGAACGCACACACGGTAGTTCAAGAAAAAAATATATATTTACTATAAGTTAATAAAGGCTAGTTAAAGGTAAAATGACAGGGCTAAAGACAAGCAAAATATACAATATAGCATGAACAATTTCAAGGCAAATTCTGCAATGGTTTCTACTTTTACTCTGTCCACTTCTGCAGTATGGACACTGAATGAACAATATACTCAAAACTATCCCTAACTGACCCTGACTTCACATTTGGGTGCACCCCCTTTTCCCCAGTGGTCCAGGTGGACCGCTTACAGTCCGTAGAAGCGCGCGGTGGGGCCCAAAGTCGGTCCTTTCTTTTATAGTGAAGCGTCCTCTCCTCACGGTTATCAGGATCTTGGGAGAAATGAAGTCCTCTTTAACAGACAGGGAAACCAACTGAATGCAATGTAATCCAACAGCAGATTCCACTCAGCACACTGACAGTCCTGCCGAATCCATACACTGAGCTGGGATGTAAGCCGGGATTTAGCAGGTGCCATCCAGTACATCAACAGCACTGCGAGTCTCTATCTGTGGTATCCATATACACAGTCACAATGTCAGTCTCACTGATCAGCCACTGAGCACAGTTCCTTTCACGTGGACTCACTAGTCCTGTTGTCTCTTTACACTCTGTTTGTCTCTGGACCAAGATACAGCTTAGCTGTACAGAAAAATCTCCACACCAGTTCAATACAACACTTGCCAAGATGGCTGCTGCTCTCTGTCTCGTCACTTCCTGCTTCTCTGCTCACACTCTGTCTGCAGAACAGGCAAGCTGACATAAAAGGGGGGGGGTCTCACTCCAGCATCATGTCACAATTACAATGGCTGCTGTCTTAAAGGAACAGAATCACAGAAATACATTCAACATTAACAGTTTATACAGACAAATGAAGCTTAAGACAACATTGGCTGTCTCTTACATATTCCCCCCCACTTTAAGATTGGCAGTCCCTGCCTATGACTGTATATCCAGAGGGTTGTACTTTTATGCACAGGGTGGTAGTATACTGATGTATGGCAGGCCAAACAAACTCATCCTGCGCATACCGAACAGGGGGAATACCAGCATTTGGCCTAGTGGTCCGTCTGAGGACCGGTGGTATATTATGGGGTGCTGCAGCTATGGGCTGAGAAGGACCAGCGGATTCCGCACCAGAGGGGGCACAGGCCGGAGATACAGTAGTCACAGGTGGAACATCCCCAGGAGCAGGGATCGGCCAACAATCATCCTCCTCGTCGGAGGCCCATTCCGCACCTCCATTCTCTGACTGTGGGAGCTCATTCACATTGGCAGGCCCATCGTGATTTGTCCCTTCAGAATGACACAGGCGCAACATATTTCGGTGAAGTACTCGAACACAATCAGTTCCTTCTTTCTGGACCTGGTACACTGGCCCATTCGCATACTTGCGGCCAACAACACGATACGGCAAAGCCTCCCATCTGCTTTCCAATTTCCCTTGGGGTTTCTTGACACGAACTAGCACCAGGTCGCCTGGTTGCAATGGTGCTTCTTGCACTGGGGTCTTATCAGGATGGGGATGTTCTTGCAGGCGCTGCCGCACCAATCGATGGATCGTCTCAAGTCTCTGCCGATGCGCCCGCACCCAAGAGGTTGGATCCCTCGGAGGGAACCCATCCACATCATCCAACTGTAATTCTCCTATACTTCTCCCACACCGCCCAAAGAGAAGTGTATAAGGAGAGTACCCCGTTGTAGAATGGACCTGATTGTTATAGGCCCACACCATTTCAGACAAGAACTGAGGCCACTGTAACTTCTTGTCTTCCTCCAGAGTCCGCAGCATCTGTAGCAGAGTTCTGTTGAATCTTTCACAGGCCCCATTTGCCTGAGGGTGGTATGGAGTCGTGTGCGACTTCTTTATCCCGTAGATACGTTGAACTTCTTTCATTACGTGTCCCTCAAAGCAGGCGCCCTGGTCGGAGTGGATGCGTTGGGGGCACCCATATACTCGAATGAAATCTTGGCACAGAGCACGAGCTGCTGACTCAGCTGTCTGGTCCTTGGTGGCGGTTACCACCGCAAATTTGGTGAAGTGATCCACCATTACGAGGCAATACTGGTGTCCGCTATTGGATGGGCCCACCATTAGATAGTCTATCATGACGATTTCTAAAGGTTCCTGGGTCACGATGGTTTGCAGGGGAGCTCTCTGTTCTATTGCCTTATGGATCTCACAAGTTCGACAGCTGCGGCATACTTCTTCGACCATTTGACGAAGACCAGGGCAGTAAATCAGTCGCTGTAACCAACGAAAGGTCTTCTCATGACCAAAATGTCCATTCTTATTATGAGCCTCAACTGCCAAGGAGCGAGCCAGTTCACTAGGCACCACAATTTGGTATCGAATGTCGATCTCAGAAGGTAAATAGACCTTTCGGCATAGCACTCCATTTTTCATCTCCAACTTTTCCCACTGACTCAAAACAGATAATATCTCACGTGTCAGTCGTTCTCTTTCCTCTCTACAGGGCTTCTGGCCTTTCTCAACACACTTGATCATCTGCGCCAGCCCCTCATGGGTCTGTTGTATCTGTGCCCATTCCTGTCGTGAGGGACCAAAGAAAGGAGCCATTTCAGTCCCCTCCATCTCAAACTGATTAGTGGTGGTCAAGGCCTGTGAAAATCTGCTGAAATCGGGCACCTCCACATGCTCCAACTCATGATCCACGTCTTCTGTGGGGGTCTGGGCAGTTACCCTAGAAAGTCCGTCAGCATTCTGGTTCTCTGTCTTGGACCGATACTTAATGCGGTAATTGAATGTAGACATTCGGGCTATCCACCTCTGCTCTAACGCCCCGAGCTTGGCATTTTCCAGGTGAGCTAGTGGGTTGTTGTCAGTCAGTACTAAAACTTCAGCACCGGTCAAATATTCAGAGAATTTCTCGGTCATGGCCCATACCAGTGCCAACAGCTCCAATTTAAATGAACTATAATTCTCGGGGTTTCTTTCAGAATCTCTCAAAGACCGGCTGCCGTACGCTATGACCCTCTCCTAGCCATCCTGAAGCTGGGAAAGCACTGCTCCAAGACCATACAGGCTTGCATCTGTATATAGCTGGAACGGCAAGTGGTAATCAGCATATGCCAAGATTGGGGCTGTTGTCAGTGCATCCTTCAATGCCTGGAAGGCTTGTTCCTGTTCAGGTCCCCACTTCACGGACCGGTTCTTTGGACCACCGGATGTGCCTCGTAGGAGAGCATTAAGTGGTGCTGCTACCTTGGCGAAATCCTTAATAAACCGTCGATAGTAACCGGCTACTCCAAGGAACGCCCTCACTTCTCGCAGGGTAGTCGGTATCGGCCAATCTTGAACAGCCGCTATCTTGTCTCTTGATGGTCTCACCCCTTCTCCTGATACGCGGTGACCCAAGTAATCAATTTCAGATTGGAACAACCGACATTTACTGGGTTTCAATTTGAGCCCATGTTCCCGCAATCTTCGAAATACTTGCCCCAACTGGTGGAGATGGTCTTCAAAGGTCGCAGAATACACTATAATGTCATCCAAGTAGATGAGAGTGAACTCAAAGTTGAAGTCACCGAGACATTTCTCCATCAACCGCTGAAACGTTCCGGGTGCATTTGTCAACCCGAAGGGCATCCGGTTAAATTCGTATAGTCCCATGGGCAAGATGAATGCCGTCTTCTCCTTGTCTTTTGTGGCCATCGGCACCTGCCAATACCCACTAGCCAGATCTAGTGAGGAGAAGTACCGGGCTCTCCCTAGCGCTGAGAGGGACTCCTCAATCCGTGGCAAGGGGTAGGAATCTCGTACGGTGCAAGCGTTTAACTTCCGATAGTCTACGCAAAATCGGATGGACCCATCTTTTTTTCTTACTAACACCACAGGAGCCGCCCAGGGACTCTGGCTTTCTTGGATGATCCCACCCTGTAGCATCTTAGCTAACAGTTCTTTCACTTCCTGATACAACTGTGGAGGAATTTGTCGGTAGCGCTCTCTAATTGGAGGGGTGTCTCCTGTGGGAATCTCATGGTAGATCCCTGTGGTACATCCAAAATCTTCAGCATACCGTGCAAAGGTGGCTTGGTTCTCCCACAACAGCTCATCTACCTTCTGCACCCATTCCAGAGAACATGAACTTACATCCATCTTCATCTGTTCTCGAATTGCACAGCCATTCCATTCAGAGGTGGGTTCCTCATCTTCTCCCATGGACACAGTTACGGTCCACTCATCCCTTTCAGTCGGCTTCAGCTGCATTGGAGTTACTTTCCTTACTTCCTCCGGAGTCACATAGATGTTAGCCAGCAGCCTCCCCTGGGGTCAGGTCCACACTCTGGTCCTGAGTGTTTACACATCGAAGTGGTACTCTTCCATTGCGAACTATTGCCAAGGAACGGGCCACTAGCGGATCAACACCTCCTTCGGCTGCCTGCAGTGGTTCTACCAACACAGCTATGCCCTCTAGTTTCCGACAGGTGCCTACGGGCATGGACACTATTGTCTCCCGACTGGGTGGCAGTGTAACTTTTGTATGCAAAGGAACTGAAATTCGAGCCAGAGGACGCTGTGCATCTGAACTTTTCTGTAAGCCACATGTCCGGATCAGCCGCTGGAAAGCTGTTTGAGTAGGCCGATGGGTGGTGGTTTCTTTCCAATAACCGTGACCTTTCTTTTCAAAGAGGATCTGATCTAATTCTTTTAACACATTCATCCCCAAAATGACAGGGACCTTTACTTCATGTGACTCCTGTACCACCACAATGCCTTTCCTACCTAGATCTTGGCCACATACCCGGACATTCATCCAGGCCACTCCCACGACCGGAACTGGTAACTGGTTAGCTGCGACCACTCGTACGAATGTATGGGGATCATATTTCACATGTTGCCGGAAGTACCGTTCATAACAGTCTCTACTCAAGGTCGTTACTTGGGAACCCGTGTCAATCATCCCGGTAACCGGAATACCCTCCATTTCCACCTGTATGACAGGACTTGCAGCGATCAGGTCATCATCAGGGCATTCTCCCCACATAGTCTCCTTGTCAGTCTCCCCTACTACACGCCCTTCAGCAGCAGGGGACTTCAGTTTAACGGCGGTCTCTCATAAGTTTGTCGCTGCTCTGGACATCTAGCAGCAACGTGGCCCATCCGTCCACACTCCCAGCAGCGTATCCCCCGTCGTTCTGGCCATCTGTTTGGGCCCCTTCGGTAAGCCCCTTCGATTTCTCCTGAGCACTGCACTAAATGATTTGGACCCCTTCGGTAGGTCCTATCCTCACCCCTCCAGCGGGGGGGGGGTGGTTTCCCCTGCCGGGGGGTCGGCCCCCCCCCCCCCCCCCCCCCCCCCCCCCCCCGCCTCTCTTCTCCTTCTCCCCACCACACCACACGGCGCGCCCCCCCTCCCTTTCTTCTCCTCCTTCCTTGCTTTTTTTACTTCCTTTCTCCCCCCTCCTTTTTCTTCTCTCTCCCGCCGGCCCCCCCCCCCCCCCCCCCCACCACCTCCGCCGCCCCGGCCCCGGCCCCCGCCCCCCCACCGGGGGGGGGGGGCGCCCCCCCCCCCCACACGTCATGCCTCCCCGCCCCCGCCTCCCCATCCCGACCCCCCCGCCCCGGCACAGCCACCCCCCCGCCGCCCCCCCCCCCCCCCGGGGGCGGGGGGGGCGGCCGGGGGGGCCGGCAGGCCGGCGGGCCCCCTCTTTCCTTCCTTTGAATATCTCGGAGCAGTTCTTGTAGGGCATTTGCATATTGGGGAAGGCTTTCATTCTCCTGTTGTACCCTCTGGAAGAACCGAGCCTGCAGAGACCCCAGCAATGCAGTTTCTCCATAGATGGTTTCTAGAATCTGGACTACTTGCTCAAATGTCTGCCTTTGTTCAAATGGCCTCAGTATCACCGTGGTCTTAGCATCCCCTTGTAATGTCAATATTGCTAGCTCTACTAGTACTTCTGGTGCGGTCTGGTACATTCGCTGTATCATTCGTATCTGTTCCACCCACATACTCACTGACATATTATTGCCATCAAATTTAGCTAACTGACTCATTATAGCCCCTGCTGGCATTCTTCCTCCAGCACCATTCTCCCGAACGGGGGTGCGTCACCGTCCATTCTGGTAAGCGGATCCTGCCGACTACGCCAATTTGTGAACCGAGAGCAAGGCAGGTGGTTTGGACTCCGCAACCAGAAATGAACGCACACACGGTAGTTC
>CAMRHE010001465.1:0-95576 GCA_947044405.1 Leptodactylus fallax | reverse complement strand
CCCTGTGTGCCACGATGACGTAATGTGCGGCGCACAGGGGGGCCCCTGGCCAGGAGCGGGGAGAGGTAAGTGAATAGGGGCCATTACTGCACCTCCACTGCCTATTTTAAAAAAGCAGTGGGGGTCCGGTAGGGCCCCCTATGGGCACGGGGCCCAGTGGGGGATACACTGGTACCCCAATGGGCCAGTCTAACCCTGCCACTAGGACACATACCAGCAGTGCGCTGAATTCCACATACCCGAATTGTTCACCCCTGCACACAGGTAACAGTCTTCCCCTTTATGTGGGGTAGCTATTACCTGAGGTCATTATTACCTATGTGGGAGAAGACTGTTACCTGGGGGGCACTATTACAGTGACCCCCACACACGTATTAGCCCCCCCACACATAAGTAATTAAATCATAGTATTACTTAGTGGGAGAGGATAATTACTTGTATTACAGTAATATTCCACACACACACACGTAAGTAATACTTTGACTTAATTACTTATGTGTGAGGGGCACTGTTACTGTAATAGTGCCCTCCCCCACACACAGATAGTAACCCTCCCCCACATACCTGCCTTTGACACAACATGTGTGCACTTCCTATTCTCCTTTTGAGTCCCCTGTCTACTACACTATAGTACCGCAGGACCCGGGAGTAGAATAGGAGGTAGACACAGGCAGACACAGGTAGACACAGGCTGTGTGAGGCTTCCAGGCGCCGCAGCACTCATCAGAAGATACTGTAGACTGCAAATTAAGAGTGGTAGAGAAGGAAGCCAGTGGCTTCCTAATCTGCCACATATTTCAACTGTATTGGTGTGTCTTGCAGATGCCAATACAATTAAGATTGCTACTTTGTAGTGGCCCGGGGTGGACCCCCAGAGTCAGTGGGCTTGGGGCTGCCACCCCCCTCTGCCCTCCCGCTAGCTACGCCTCTGACTACAGTATAAGATTTGCCTGTGGGGTATAGACTGTCATCAAATTTTTAGTTTCAGGATTTTCAACTGAAAAAAAAAAACTTTATCATATACTTCCATTCCAGATTCCTTGTTTACAAGTGGCATCTTCTTTACATTCTAGCAACATTTGGTCCCATGTTCCCTTACTCTAGCAGTATTCTTAGATGTTGGCAAACCTCCACTGCCCACAGAAAATTCTATAGCTTGTTGTAAACAGCAGACACCATTCTCTCTATGTAACAGCAGAATGGAGTTGTCTTACCAGGCATTTCAAGGACAATCCAATACGCACAGTAGCCATGCACTGGGTTGGAAAAAACTAACACTGGGTAGGAACAAAATTATGTCAAAGGACAAACACTTGTATATGCACATGCTCCAAAAATCACCCTTTTGTTTTAGTGAAGAATGTTTAACCCTTTCATAAGTATCTATAGCCAAAGCCAATTTACAAATATGTCCTATTGACACTTGGTAACAGGGATATTTACTGCCATGAAGAATTTACTACAGTCTGACATGGCTGTTAATGTAGAATAACTTAATTAATTAATTTTGACTATACAAGGAGATAAGATACCTGATACTGTGTGATAGATATTATTGGATTTCAGCAAAGAATTCCTACAGCTGAAAGAATGGTTCACTTATCATGCCAGCAATGAGAGTGCATTGCTTGAACACATTGAAATATCCACTCCCATTCTGGCAAACACATTAATGATATTCTGTTGAATAAAAAGCAATAGAAAGGGACTCTTGCAGTAGAAAGTTCCCGGAACTAAAACTTTTCTAGTATAACATGCTTGCTTTTAATTGGGTTAAATTCCATATTTTAAAAGATGGTACCGTCATTTGGTTGTCACCTCTAACTGTAACTGAAGCCTCTTGTCTATTTTTAACACTTTGTCTAAATTTAAAGTGCCACTTCTTCAATTTATAGTGTTAATTTCTGATAGAAAAATGTAAAACTGTGCTACAAAAGATGTAATTTAGTATAACATATTTTAAATAAATGATTATTTTTTTGTGTGTTTATTTATCATGCCAGCAATATATTCAACAAGCAATGCCTCATTCTCTCTGCATGCTTTTTATTTACTTATTTTGCTATATAGCACCATCATATCTTACAGCACTTTACAGATATTGTCAGCATTTTCCCATATAGGGCTCACAATCTAAATTCCCTATCAGTATGTCTTTGGAGTACAGGAGGAAACCTATGCAAACGTGGAGAACATACAAAATCTGTGCAGATGTTGTCCTTGGCTGGATTTGTACCCAGGACTCCAGTGCTGCAAGGCATCAATGCTACACACTAAGCTGCCATGATCTTTACCATGTCTTACAGAACCAAAACAGAGCAAGGATTTTATATATATTTTCATCAAATAAAACATAGAATCCATACAATATATAGTATTTCTATGAGACTCAGATGGATCAAAGGAAGAAAGTATTTTATTCTGAAGGCCTTATTCACACAAATGTTAAAAATGATCATGTCACAGCTGTTTTTCTAATGGCACGTAGCCACTTTTATCACTGAATTGCATTTTTCATTTTCGCAAGGGGTTAAAGAAGAAAAAGAAACCCATAGTTTGTTAAACAATTGCTTATGAACACGGGAATACCCCATATGTGGACGTAATCTTCTGTATGGGTACATGGTGGGGCTCGGAATAGAAAGAGCACTATTTGGCTTTTGAAAGGCAGATTTTACTGGAATAGTTTTCAGGTGCCATGTCCCATCTGCAGAGCCCCTTAAGTGCCAGTACAATGGAAATCCCCAAAAAGTGACCCCATTTTAGAAATTACACCTCTCAAGGAATTTATCAAGGGGTATTATAATTTTGAGTGCAAGAGTTCTCAAAAATGATGTGCAAAGTGGAAATTTAAATTTTAAAAGAAATATGCCATTTCAGTGCCCAAAATGTTGTTCCCACTTTGTATCATCAGAGACATGGACTCCTAAAACTTTCAAGTGGGTTATCCTGGGTACAAAAAAGTTGTATCTCTGAGCAAAAAATGCTGCTTGGGCACACGCAGGGCTCAGAAGGGAAGGAGCACAGCGCTTTTTAGCTTTTGGAATATAGATTTAGAGGGACTTTCTGGACGCCATGTTTTGTGCAGAGCATTGGAGGTGCCAGTAAATTGTAATTTCCCAAGAAGTGACCCCGTTTTGTAGGGGCAATTTTAGGGTCTCTGGAAAAGTGGCATGGCGTCCAAACACCAACAAATAAACCTGCACAACAATCTAAAAAAGCACATAGCGCGCTCCTTCATATCTGCGCCCTGCTGTGTGCCCAAACTGCAGTTTATGCCCACATGTATGACATTGGTGTACCCAGGATAACATACTTAATGTCAAATGTGGGTATAAACTGCTGTTTGGGCACAGATGGGAAGGAGCGCTATTTTGCTATATGGAGCACAGTTTGGTTTTTGGAAGTCATTACAATTTTGAAGAGCCCCTGAATTGCCAGTAAAGTGACTCCACTTTGGAAACTATACTCCTCAAGGGATTTATCAAGTGGCGTAGCAAGCATTTTTAACCCTTGAGCATTGCATTAATTTCATTTCCAGAAATGAATGCGCAGCTGATAATAAAAAATTTAAATTGCAATTTTTCCAGAGATACGCCATTAAACGGGCAGATGAAAACAGTCTAAAAGCGAAACTGTCTAAACTCCCTATACCAACCAGTCACAGTGCAGCTTTCATTTTATATTCTCCTCCTGAAAAATATGGGCAACTAAGGCAGTTTTGTTTCTAGACCATTTTAATAAATCTGCTCTAATGTCTCTCAACAATGTGAACAAGGATTACTACTGAACCAGAGGCGTAGCTAGGGGTTCAGCACAGGGGGGTCGAACATGTCCAAGTGGGCCCCCAACTTGGACATGTTTGTATACCGATACTATGATTATACAGTGAGCGTATAGTGGTATATAGCGGCTCTACACAGGGTGAATACAGTGCAGTAACATTTAGTGACTTACCAGTGACGTCTCTGACTAATCTTCACATTCCCCGTCTCTTTTATCTGTACAGCCATGACCACTTCTTCCAGTCTCTGTAAAGTTTGCAACACAGACATCTTTGGCTCCTCACTTTTCCAGGCACCTGACCCACATTGTCCTCACCTGCACCCCCATCCTGCTGCTACCCCAATTATAAAATATATAATATAACCCCCCATAATGAATAACACCCCTAAGTGTATCTTTAAATTAATAACTTCCCTGTGCACACCCTTTAAATAGTGCCCCTTATTAATAATGTCCCAGGTATTTCCCAATTGAAAAGGGAAAAAAAAAAAACAAGGGAAAAAAAAATTATTGGGGTTCCAATACCCGGGACCCCCAGGATCAGCTGTTTGAATGAACCATGGTACCTGTGTAAGCGCCGTGACCCCTTCTCTGTGTCATTCTTTTCATAGCGGCCATGTAATGTAACTACAGCCTCGTCCTATACAAGTCTATGTGACAAGGCTGGAATGACATCACACGGTCACTATAAACAGACAGTGTGTGATATAAACAGGCGCCATAGCCCCTTCATACAGCTGATCGGTGGGGAATCATTTATCTCTTATTGATGATTTATTCTGAGGATAGATCATCAATAAAAATGAGCTGGAAAACTCCTTAAGGCTAAGGCCCCACGTGGCGTCCCGCAGCAAAAAACAGCTGTGGGAAAAACTGCGGCGGCTACACATCACGGTTTTTCCTGCAGCACTTTGCACAGAAAGTTCACAGAGGTTTCCTCTGCGGACTTTCTGCTTCAATTATATCTATAGGTGTTTCCGTAGGTATAATTGACATGCTGCGATTTCCAAAACTGCGACTGTTTTGGAAATCACAGCGTTTCCGCTGCGCATATTTTACTGCAAAGTGGGGATGGGATGTGGCCCCTTGTGGCGAAAACCCACAGAAAAAAACCGTGGCATTCTAGCAAATCCCATCCACACATTATGGAAAAATATGTGCAGCAGACGCACTGCGATTTCCAAAACCGTTGCGGTTTTGGAAATCGCAGCATGTCAATTATACCTACAGAAACACTGGCGGTTTCCATATAGATGTATTGAAAACAGAAAGTCCACAGAGGAAACCTCTGCGGACCTTCTGTGAAAAGCACTGCGGGAAAAACCACAATGTTACCGCCATGGTTTTTCCTGCAGCCCGCTACGTGGGGCCTTAGTCTTAATAAAGCCCAAGTGCCGCTTTCATTAAATTAATTGCCCCTCATATTATGCCCCTGATTCCCCCTGACATAAATACTGCACCTCTAATGACCCCTTATATCAATGACCACCCCCTTATGTTCATAATGCCTCCTAATATAAATTATGCCCCCTAATGGCTCCTTATATAAATAACGTCCCCCTTGTATTAATAATATCCCCTAAGATATATATATAGCCCCCCAAAAAGACCCCCCAATAACCCTTAAAAAGGACCCCCCAATAACCCTTATATAAAGGACCCCCCAATAACCCTTATATAAAGGACCCCCCCATCGTCATAATGCCCCCTAATGAATCCTCCCTTTATAGTTATATTTCTCCCTCCTATCTACCCCTTATACTATTAATATACCCACACAAAAAAAGTCATACTTACCTGCGATGCTGATGAATGGAACACCCCCCCCCCCCCCCCACCCCGAGGGGGGCGGGGGGGGGGGGGGGGGGGGGGGGGGGGTGAGGCCCCCCCCGCCCCCCCCGCCGGGGAACCCCACACCCGTCTGTGGTCTCGGCGTCTTGTAAACCGCAGGCCTGTATTGGCTTGCAGTTTACAAGACAGTTAAGCACCAGGACGCATTGTAAGACTAGACACCGATTGTCTGCAGACACCGATCTAGTTAGAAATAAAGGCTGTATTAATGGCGGCCCCCGGGCGGGACCCCCAAAAATTCAGTGGGCCCGGGGCAGCCGCCCCCTCTGCCCCCCCCCGCTAGCTACGCCTCTGTACTGAACACTCTGCAACTTTGTTAATGATGTACTTCGAATGGCACTCTTCACTCTCTATAGTAATTTCCAAACAGCAGTTGGTGGTATGACTACCTCAGTGTATTTTTAAACACCAAATCTATTTGACCCTCATGAATGGTAGGTTAGACAGAATCAACTACCTGTTGCCTATTGGCAGAAAAAAACCCAAAATATTCCATTCATCTAATAATGTGCTAGGAGTAAGACTTAACTTTTATTGATCATGAAACAAATAAAAGTGAGCTGGTTAAAAATACAAGCACAGTGCCATCAGGTAAACCTCTTTAATTATGAACCAGTCTCCATATAGGTATATACAGGCGCATCTCAATAAATTAGAATATATTTGAAACGTTTATTTCTTTCAGTAATTAATTTAAAAAAGTGACCTCCTATATTTTCTAGATTCTTTACGCACAGAGGATTCTATTTTAAGCGTTTTATTTCTGTAAATGTTGATTATGCATTACAGGTAATGAAAACCAAAATCTAAGAAAATTAGAATATTGTAAATAGTTCAGTATTGTAAATTCAGTGTGTCACCTGCCAAGGTTTCCTAAACCTTTAAATGGTCCCTCAGTCTGGTTCAGTAGGACACACAATCATGGAAGACTGCTGATTATGAATTGAATTACTGAAATGAGTGAACATTTCAAAAATATTCTAATTTATTGAGATGCACCTGTAGAGGATGAATACCATATATGGAAAATTTGCCAAATATTATTGCTATAATGTCTATAAGAATCTTACAGATTATTATATTGATTATATCCCTTCCACTAGAATTTGAACTAAGAGGAGATCATTGTATCCATCTCTAGTAATGTCACTCCCATAGAGACAACAAATGTAATAGTATATGTTCTAATATAATTTAGTGTCTGCAGTACATCCCCAAGAACTAAAGAAGACTTGCTCTTGGATATTGAGGGCATAGCGCTGACCTAAAAACTAACCTCCCCACCATGTTTTGTGCATCCTCAGTTGCATGGGGTAAGATGCCAGCGCTCACAGAAATGATTCTTATATAGGGTTGGCAATACCATTAAACATGCATTAACTCCTTTCTTAGCCAATAGCCTTATCTCCCCTAGATTGACAATGTGTTTAAGCCAATCTCTGTTACAAAGCTCAGTGCTACCCTGCCTAAATTATGATTCACAGGAGAGAAGGACTGCGCACGTGTCAGGACGAACATGCGCACTCTATCCCTCTTGCATACTTAATTTACTGCCGATAATTTTAATATTCAGTGCACATGCTCTCACACAAATGGTCCAATGTCATTTGCGCATACACACCACTACTTTTTACAGCCTTGGATAATTATTAGATTAATTTAGCATCCATTAAGCGATTAAGGGAATACTTGTTCTGGGTAATAGTCATGTTAAACTTAATATGGATCCATATGCTTATTAAAGAGGACCTTTCATGTCCTCAGGCACATGCGGTTTTATATACCGTTAGAAAGCTGACAGTGCGCTGAATTCAGCGCACTGTCTGCTTTCCTGTTATATGCCCCGGGGCTGGAGATATCGGTGTCGTTAGTTTTCTGCCCATCGTCAGAAGGGCGTTCCTCACAGTACAGGGCTATGAACAAGTACAGCCAAGGGGGAGTTCCTTGGACGAGTACAGTCGGGGGGGAAGTTCCTGACAGCACAGCTAGACTGTCAGGAACGCCCCGGGGCACATAACAGGAAAGCCATGGGGAAATTCAGTGTGTTACAGCAGCATAGAAAATATAAATACAAAAAAGCTCCAAGGTAGAGGCATTACAGTGACAGTTGGTACAGATAAAAAGATAAAGGTAACAAAAGTAGTAGAAGGGATACCACAACATCTTTCAGTTCTCTGTATGGAATGATCTCTGCTTAGGTCGGTGTTAGTTATACAGCCTAACTGCAGCGGGGAGGAAAGACTTCCGATAGCACTCCTTCTCACACTTAAGGTGAAGCAGTCGGTCACTGACAGTGCTGCCCAGTGCTATCACAGTCTCATGCATGGGATGGGAGTTATTCTCCAGCATGGAGCTCACCATGGACAGTATTCTTCTGTCACCCACCACCTGCACTGGGTCCAGTGAGCTCCCCAGTACAGAGCCTTCCCTTCTAATCAGCTTGTCGAGTCTATTCCTATCCCTGGTTGATATGCTACCAGCAGGCCACTCTGAAGAAGATGGCTGATGCCACTACAGCATTGACAAGGGCCCTAAGAAGTGCCTCCTGGACTCCAAAGGCTCTCTGCCCCCTAAGAAGGTAGAGCCTGTTGTGGCCCTTTCTGTACAGTGCATCCAAGTGATCTGCCCAGTCCAGCTTATTATTGAGGAGCACACCCAGGTACTTATAGGTGTTGACTATCTCAATGCCCATCCCCTGGATGTCCACTGGTTTTGGAGGGTATCTGCGCTTGTGAAAGTCCACCACCATCTCCTTGGTCTTCTCCACATTAATCCTAAAGTGGTTCCACTGGCACCAATCCACAAAATCCTGGTTCAATTCTCTGTACTCCCTGTCATCTTTGTCTGTGATGAGGCCTACTATTGCAGAGTCATCAGAATACTTCTGTAAGTAGCAGCTAGATGAGTTGCACCTAAAATAAGAAGTGTACAGTGTGAAGAGGAAAGGGGCAAGAACTGTACCTTGAGGTGATCCCGTATTACAGATCACGGTGTCTGACACACAGTCCTGGGCTCTCACATACTGAGGTCGGTTTGTGAGATAGTCTAGGATCCAGTTGTAGAGGTGGTGGTCCACTCCAACAAGGGCCAGCTTGCTTCTCAGTAGCCACGGCTGTATGGTGTTAAAAGAACTGGAGAAATCAAAGAATATTATTCTCAGAGTGTGGAGGTAGCAACAGCCTTATGAGGCCATACAGTGACCTGGTAACAGAGTGTTACTCCAGTGGCAGTGGCATGAGGAGGACATACAGTGACTCAGTGGCAGCGGCATGAGGAGTACACAGAATGACTCAGTGGAAGCGGCATGAGGAGGCCATACAGTGACCCGTTGGCAGCATCATGAGGAGGGCATACAGTGACCCAGTGGCAGCAGCATGAGGAGAAAATACAGTGACCCAGTGGCAGCGACATGAGTACACAGATTGACTCAGTGGAAGTGGCATGAGGAGGCCAAACAGTGACACGGTGGCAGCAGCATGAGGAGGGCATACAGTGACCCAGTGACAGCGGCATGAGGAGGGCATATTGTGACCCAGTAGTGGCAACAGCATCAGGAGTACACAGAGTGACCCAGTGGAAGTGGCATGAGGAGGCCATACAGTGACATGGTGGCAACGGCATGAGGAGGGCATACAGTGACCCAGTGGAAACGGTATGAGGAGGCCATACAGTGACCCAGCGGCAGGGGCATGAGGAGTATACAGAGTGACCCAGTGGAAGTGGCATGAGGAGGCCATATAGTGACCAAGTGGCAGTGGCAGGGCAGGAGAAGTACACAGAGTGATCCAGTTTAAGCGGCATGAGGAGGCCATACAGTGACCCGGTGGCAGCGGCATGAAGTGGGCATACAGTGACCCAGTGGCAGCTCCATGAGGAGGGCATACAGTGACCCAGTGGCATTGGCATGAAGAGTACACAGAGTGACCCAGTGGAAGTGGCATGAGAAGGCTATACATTGACCCAGTGACATTGTGGAGGTGTCAGCAGCCTTAGGAGGCCATATAGTGACCCGGTAACAGAATGTGGAGGTGTCAGCAGCCTTAGGAGGCCATACAGTGACCTGGTAACAGAGTGTGGAGGTGTAAGCGGCCTTAGTAGGCCATACAGTGACCCCATGGCAGAGTGAGGAGATGGCAGCAGCATGAAGAGGACATACAGTGACCCAGTGGCAGAGTGAGGAGGTAGCAACAGCCTTAGGAGGCCATACAGTGACCAAGTAACAGAGTGTGGAGGTGTCAGCAGACTTAGTAGGCCATACAGTGACTCAGTGGCAGAGTAAGGAGGTGGCAGCAGCATGAGGTGGACATAAAGTGACCCAGTGGCAGAGGTGGAGGTAGCAACAGCCTTAGGAGGCCATACAGTGACCAGGTAACAGAGTGTGGAGGTGTCAGCAGCCTTAGTAGGCCATACAGTGACCCAGTGGCAGAGTGAGGAGGTGGCAGCAGCACGAGGAGGACATACAGTGACCCAGTGGCAGAGGTGGAGGTAGCAACAGCCTTAGGAGGCCATACAGTGACCAGGTAACAGAGTGTGGAGGTGTCAGCAGCCTTAGTAAGCCATACAGTGACCCAGTGGCAGAGTGAGGAGGTGGCAGCAGCACGAGGAGGACATACAGTGACCCAGTGGCAGAGGTGGAGGTAGCAACAGCCTTAGGAGGCCATACAGTGACCCGGTAACAGAGTGTGGTGGTGTCAGCAGCCTTAGTAGGCCATACAGTGACCCAGTAACAGAGTGAGGAGGTTGCAGCAGCATAAGGAGGCTATACAGTGACCCAGTGGCAGAGGTGGAGATAGCAACAGCCTTAGTAGGCCATACAGTGACCCAGTGGCAGAGTGAGGAGGTGGCAGCAGCATGAGGAGGACATACAGTGACCCAGTGGCAGAGGTGGAGGTAGAAGCAGCCTTAGGAGGCCATACAGTGACCAAGTAACAGAGTGTGGAGGTGTCATCAGCCTTAGTAGGCCATACAGTGACCCAGTGGCAGAGAGAGGAGGTGGCAGCAGCATGCGGAGGACATACAGTGAACCAGTGGCAGAGGTGGAGGTAGCAACAGCCTTAGGAGGCCATACAGTGACCAGGTATCAGAGTGTGGAGGTGTCATCAGCCTTAGTAGGCCATACAGTGACCCAGTGGCAGAGTGACGAGGTGGCAGCAGCAGCATAAGGAGGACATATAGTGACCCAGTGGCAGAGGTGGAGGTAGAAACACCCTTAGGAGGCCATACACTGACCAAGTAACAGAGTGTGGAGGTGTCAGCAGCCTTAGTAGGCCATACAGTGACCCAGTGGCAGAGTGAGGAGGTGGGAGCAGCATGAGGAGGCTATACAGTCACCCAGTGGCAGAGTGCAGAGGTGGCAGCAGCGTGAGTAGGCCACAGAGTGGCAAGGTGATATAATGTGTAGGTAGCAACAGACTTAGGAGGCCATACATTGACCCAGTGGCAGAGTGAGGAGGTGGCAGCAGCGTTAGTAGGCCACAGAGTGGCAAGGTGATATAATATGTAGGTAGCAACAGCCTTAGGAGGCCATACAGTGGCAGAGTGTGGTGAGGCAGCATGGATCATTTAATCTGCTGCATCAGATTATTCCAGCGGGTCTTTATTGACGGGTGGCAGGGTGCACTCTAAGTATGCCACCACCTGCTGGTTCATCTTCTGCTCTGTGTCTAGCTGCTGATGAGCAGCTTCTTCACTATGCGGCTGAAGAAAGCTGCTCATCAGCGACTCTAGGCTCAGGCTGCTGATGGAGCCGATACTGCTCCTGCCACCCCCAACCCCTCCCACAGCTGCCATGCCAGTGCAAGTTGAGCGCTCAGGGCCCCTCCGGTCGGACATGCGAGAGGATGGATGATGGCGCAGATAGGCAGCAGCCAACTGGCTACATAGCATGTCTCTATAGTAGTTCAGTTTGTCCTTCCTCTCAGCGGGTGTAAAAAAGGCCCCCATTTTTACCCGGTAGCGAGGGTCTAACATGGTGGAGAGCCAGTAGTCATCCCTCTGCCAAATGGTGACAATTCGGCTGTCACTGCGCAAGGAAGTGAGCATGCATCGGGTCAATTGCGCAAGTGACTGCAAGGGACTCCCTGCATCCATCTCCACTGCCTACTGCCACGGTGTGTCTGGGTCATCTGCTTCATCCTCCTCATCTCCCACTGGCTGTTCTGGTTGCTCCTGCTCCTCCTCTTCACCCATTTGGCTACACATTGTTTGTGCTCCAATGTGCTCCTCATCCTCCTCTTCCTCCAGTTCATTCCCCACAGGGCTCATGTGGCTGTGAGATGTAGACGCCACATCTCCAGTCCCCTGACCAGCCAGATTGAAAAGCATCTTTTCCAGGATGTGAATCAGTGGAATGACGTTTTTCATCCCGTAGTCCTGGCGACTGACTAACAAAGTGGCCTCCTCAAAGGGAACAAGCAAACGGCAGGTGTCATATATGAGCTGCCACTGGCTAACATTGAAGTTACACAGGGGAGTACCTCTGTCCACTTGGATCATCAAGAAATCAATTATGGCTTTTCTCTGTTCATATAGTCGATCCAACATATGGAGGGTTGAATTCCAATGGGTGGAAGCATCGCATATCAGGCTATGTTGTGGGAGGCCGTTCTGCCGCTGCAGCTCAAGGAGGGTGTGCTTGGCAGTGTACAAGTGGCTGAAGTGCATGCAAAGTTTCCTTGACATTTTTAGGATGTCTTGCAGATGGGTGGAACACTTAAGGAAACGCTTGACAACCAGATTGAACACGTGTGCCATACAGGGCACATGGCTCAGCCCTCCTTGACGCAGCACCAACACCATGCTCTTCCCATTGTCAGTCATCATTGTTTCGATTTTAAGTTCTCTTGGAGAAAGCCAGGATTCGATTCCTTGATTGAGGACATGGAGCAGTTGCTCCCCTGTATGACTTTGTTCGCCCAGGCAAACGAGGTGTAGAACAGCGTGACACCGCTGTGCCCTGCACATGTGGTATGCTGGAGGAGCACTGGGAATTGTCCCTGCAGTGGAGGCTGAGGAGACAGTGGAGGATGAGGCGGACATTGTTGCAGGACCAACAGCGTGAGAACGTGGAGGCAGAAGCTGCATCACCTGCCCAAGTTGCTGGTGTGTCTGGGCAGGCACCAAATTAACCCAGTGGGCCGTAAATGACATATATTGTCCTTGACCGTAGTTACAGCTCCACGTGACAGCACTGCCGTGCACTTTGGCAGACACCGACAGGCTCAAGGAGCCTTCTCTTCTACATATTTGTGCAGGGCTGATACTGCCTTCTTGGCAAAGAAATGACAGCTTGGGACTCTCCCCCTCGGCGCAAACCATCAGTTCTCTGAAAGGTGCAGAGTCCACCAAGTGGAAAGGAGTGACTGCAGCACCAGCAACTTGGACAGGAGCACGTTCAGCTTCTGCACTGTTGGATGATTGCACGCATACTGTTGTCCTTTAGATATAGATTCTGTGATCAATTGCTGATACAATGACCAGAGGCGTAGCTAGCGGGCGGGCCATGGGGGGGGGCGACATAAAAATTTCAACTGCATCGGCACAGGACACCGATGCAGTTGAAATACATGACAGAGCAGACAGCTATTAGCTTTCAGTTCTGCCGGTCTATAACCTATACATGTAGCAGTGATGGGGTGAGCAGTACCTCCTCCTGTACACAGCCTGTGCACATCTACTATTTTCTTTCTAGTGGTACCATAGAATAGGGGGTCAAGGTTCCTGGAGGAAAGTAGAAGATGCGCACAGGCTGTGTGCACGAGCAGCTCCCGCCCGGAACCTTGACCGCTATTCTACGTTTCCAGTGGGAAGAAAATACTAAATGCGCACAGGCTGCATGCAAGAGGAGGCCCCGCCCACTCCATTAGTGCTCTGTAAGTACAATATAACTATACAGAGCAAGTGTATATGGAATGGTATGTGGGGGAGGGGGACTATAACCTGTGTGGGGAGGGGGGAGGGGGTTACTCTTAGCTCACTATTACAGTAATAGTGCCCCCCACAGGTAACAGCATTACTTATGTGGGGAGGGGAGGCTATTACCTGTGGGGGGCACTATTACTGTAATAGTGCCCCCCATAAGTAACATCATTACTTATGTGGGGGAGGGAACTATTACCTTTGGGGGGGTGCTATTAGAGCACTATTATAGTAATAGTGCCCCCCACAGGTAATAGCATTACTTATGTGAGGAGGCTATTACCCGTGGAGGGGGGCATTATTAGATGTGGGGTGGCCCTGCAACACCCTCCACCTCCCCCCCCCCCCACCGTGCTGCGGAAAAATGGTCCTTGGTGTGAAAAAGGTTGGGGGCCACAGGCTTATAGTGGATTGCGGCTTAGGGTTGGGGGTGGGTTCACACTTGCGCCGGAGTCCGTCTGCCACGAATCCGACTGAAAATCTCGGGAAACTGTATAGGGTCTGGATAGCGAAAGGTTAGCGACGCATTGCTTAAAAACCCATTCATTTGAATGGGTTTTTAAAGCAATGCGCCGGTGTGCGCTTACACCCTCTGCGCCGCGAATCCAGTTTTTTTCGCTGGAAACAGTCCTGCATGTCCGTCTTTTTTTTCCAGCGAATAAAACTGGATTCGCAATAAAACTGGATTCGCAGCGCAGAGGGTGTAAGCACACACCGGCGCATTGCTTTAGAAACCCATTCAAATGAATGGGTTTTTAAGCAATGCATTGCTGACCTTTCGCTATCCAGTCTCTATACAGTTTCCCGAGATTTTCAGTCGGATTCGCGGCGGACGAACTCCGGCGCAAGTGTGAACCCACCCTTACACAGGTTCCCTAGTGACAATTAAGACGTCAGTGTCCTGGCACAGGCGGGCGAAATGACATCACTACATAACGCCGCCTGTGCTGGGACACAGACGTCCTGTGGTAACGGCATCTTGTAGGCTTCAGGATACAGCAAAGAGTCGGCGGTGGCAAGTTCAAGCACGGGAATTGAAGGCAGGTGAGTAGTATTGTTTTTTTGTTTTTTTTTGGGGAGGTGGGAAGCCTTAAAAATATTAAGGGCCAATAACCATAAGGGGTCATTAGGGCAAGCAGGGGCATTATTATTATAAGGGGGTTATTGGGAGGCAGGATTTATGCTCCACCCTAGGTGTGAGAAGGAGCGCTATCGGAGTCTTTCCTCCCCACCGCGGTTAGGCTGTACAACCAACACCGACCTAAGCGGAGATCATTACACACAGAGAACTGAAAATATCTCTCTGCCTGTTAAATCCCCCCCCCTGCTCGCCCTATCTGTCTGTCTGCTATCAATGTAATGCCTCTCACCTTGGAATTATTCCTGTACATGTTGTATTTGTATTTGTATCTGCTTATCTTTGCTGCTGTAACACACTGAATTTCCCCATTGTGGGACTATTAAGGACTATTATTATTATTATGTAACGGTGTAAGAGGGTATTGGGCTATACTAATTTAAGGTGGCCATTTTTGATTTAAAGGGGTTGTCCAGGAATTACAGTACTTGGGCAAGAGGCCGGGGAAGGTGAAACATAAAAAAACCCAACATATTCAACAGTCTCCAGCGCTCCGATGTTCCCCACCATTGTCTGGTCGATCACTGCCCAGGGGCTTGTTCTGGCAGAAGTCCTCGCCACATGTGACTGCTGAGGCCAACTTGTGGTCACAAAAAAGGACCCATGAGGTCACCAGTGACATATGCGAGTGACATCCCTGGTCCTTTCCTGTGACCGCTGAGGCCACGTGCATCAAGGACTTCCGCCAGAACAAGCCCCCGGGCGACACTGGACCTGACAGCAACGGGGGACACCGAAGTGCCGGGGACAGGAGAGTATGTTTTGTTTTTTTTTATATTTCACCTTCCCCGGCCTCCTGCACCAGTTCTGCATTTCCTGGACAACCCCTTTAAGGGAATATACAGGAGAACTATTAATTAAGGGGTATTATTAGCTGAGGCATTAGAAGGCATACAGAAGTATTTTTTTGGGGGGCACAGGGGGCATTATTGATTTAAGGGGGCATACAGGAATATTATCAATTGGAGGTGCACAGGGACATTATTGATTTAAGGGGGCATACAGGAGTATTATTAATTGGGGGGCACAGTGGCATTATTAATTGAGGGACACTATTAATTTAAAGGGTTGTACTATCATACATTTTAAAGCAGGCAGCAGGTGAGCATTATAATGCACTTTTCCCCCTTTACTTACACTGGGCTGTCTGTCACTGTTGCTTGTATACAGAGTGGCTGCAGCGAGATGTCACAACAGCGGAACCGCAGCGACCCAACACTATATACTGCTGTACTGTAGAGAGCAGTGATTGGCTGCAGCGGTCCCGTCAACTTGACATCAGTGCTGCAGCCGCTCCATATACAAATAGTGCTGTGAAGGTGATGACTGGCCCAGGGCAGGGACAGAGGGGAGGATGCAGGTAAGTGTCAGTGTGTTTTTATTTACAACCCTGTCCTGCTGCCTGCATTAATATTTCTGATCCTGAACAATCCCTTTAAGGGGGCACACAGGAGGAATTAATTAAGGGGCACAAAGAGGCATTGTTAATTTAAGATACATATGGGGGTATCATATGTTTACAGGAGATTTTTATATCATGTATTTTATAATTGGGGGTAGCAGCAGGATGGAGACTTTGTATAGGCAAGGGAAATGTGGGTCACATGACTGGAAAAGTGAGGAGCCAAAAATGTCTGTGTTGGAAACTTTAGAGAGGCAAGTTGCGAATGGAAGACGTGGTCATGGTGGTCCAGATGGAAAAGACGAGAAATGTGAAAGATTACAGTCAGAGACATCAGCTGTATGTAACAATATTTTCCTGTACTGTATTTACTTCAACTGTATGCAGAGCCCTGTGTACAGCCAGTATCTATCACTATACGGTCGCCGTATAGTGATAACATCGTATACCCAGGTAGGGGCCCACTTGGATATGTTTGCCCCCTCTGTGCCGAACCTCTAGCTACGCCTCTGACAATGACTGACTAGGAGGAGGAGGAGCAGGAGCATCACGACCAGCAGATGATGGGAAGGACACACAGCTTCTTTGGCTGAGGTGGTGGAGTCTTGACTGCCTGAAATGAGGTGCGTGCCACTGGGTGCTGCAGCGGTTGCTGCGGAAGGCTGGACCACCACATTGGAGCCATGGCTCTCCCAGGCCACTTTATGGTGACGCTGCATATGTTGACGCAGGACTGTGGTGCCAACATTGGCACCCTGGCCACGCTCCACCTTCTGTCCACAGATTGAACATATAGTCATGTTCACCTCCCCCGGCAGCTTAACAAAAAACTGCCACACCACCGAGTAGGTGATTTTACCCCCAACACTCCGCAGTAACTGACTGCTACCGCCACTGCCTCCGTGAACCCCTGCACCACTGCTTTCCAGGCAGGTAGGCTGCTGCGAAGCGGGTGGTCTACCCCAGGCACATTTAGCTCCTGATCTCCTACTGCTGCCACCCTGCTGACTCCCCTGCTGCCTCATGCGCAAGCTGCAACCCTCTTCTTCTGATGACGATGAAGCCCCTTCGTCACCCGGCTCCCAATTACGATCGGCTACATCGTCAGCCACTACTGTCTGAAGGTCACTGATGTCCTCCTCAACACCAGCTCTCACGCCACTCTCCTCATCACTACTTGCCTGCCTACCAGAGAAAGCGGTGGATGTCTCCTCCAGATCTTGGCTGATCAGTAGCTGTTGACTGTCCTCTAGTACCTCCTCGCTACTTGATACTGGGAGCTCAGGTCTCTGTAAGTGACCCCTGCTGCCATGCCCCCTCACTCTGAGGCGACCTATGCCTGCGCCCGAAACATTTAGGCCTTTGGCCCTCCCCTGTGCATGGCCTCTCTCTAATAAACACCTTTAAATAAGTGATAACCGCTAAGAATAATTGAATTATTGATTTTTGACAATACTGTATTGATAAATGGCCAGCAACTTTATACTGGGAACAAAATAGCGAATATATTGTCGTTATGTCTTTCCCCACTAATAAACACCTTTAAATAAGTGTTAGGATAACAGCTAATTGCACAGATCAGTGGCTATTATTCAATTTTGCCACTACTGTATAGAGAAATGTCCTGTAATTTTATACTCTGTACAAAATGGCGAATATGCCCTTTATTTGTTTCCACACTAATAAACGTCTTGAAAAAGGCATTAGAACAAATAACTGCAGATATTAGTGGATGATAATTCAGTTTTCTTTGGCACAGTAGTACCGACAAATGGCCTGTAATGTTATGTTTTGGAAGAAAAGTGAATAAGCCCATTTTAATAAACGCCTTGAAAAAGCCGTTTATTACAGATAAGTACAGATATTAGTGGATGATAATTCACTGTTTTTTGCTGTACTGCACTGCAAAAGGCTTTCTGTGTTCCACCTTGAAGACACAGGTATGAGAACTGAGCAGCAGTATAACGGCAGTGAGTGCTGCAATGTATATTAAAATTCTTGCTATAAATGACGCTGCAACCACCCAAATTCTTCTTTCAATTCCTCTCTATCCTTTCCCTACAGTTCTAAGGCTAGCCTCTTTTCCTGAAATTCTATCTTTTTTCTAAGTCTTTCCCTAGCTCCTGCTGACATCTGTCCCTACAGTAAGAGCGATGTGAAATGACTGTACCTAAAATGGCCGAGGGTTTTTATAGGGCTGTAACATCACAGGGCGGCTGGCTGCTGATTAGCTGCGCGCTTGGCATTGTGGGTGATCCGCATTCCCAGAGTCCATTGCCCCTTGCCCTAACATGTGCATCAGCCATTTTATAAAAAAATGCGATTCGATGAAAGTGATTTTCCAACATGTGCATATTGATGACGCGGGTCTATCATAGGGAACCCTCACCAATCAAGTAGTTGAAGAGACTGCTGCTTCAGGTGAGCATAGAGGACTCTTTATTGAATCCCAAGCACAGCACCATACATATCACAGGAGCTCTGCTTGGTATTGCAACTCAGACCGATTCATGAAACATTTATTCACCACAGCACAAAAAATATTTATCCTCTGTCCACATGAAAGTGGATAAATAGCTGACTGGTGAAGTCCGACCACTCAATTGTGAGAACATGAGTTGTTTTACATGGGGTTGTGAATGTAGCATCTATCTCTGTTGCTCCCATTCAAATGAATGGAGCGGAGGTGTGCCTGTGTCCACCATTGCTGCATTCAAGACATCCCCCATTCTCAGTGTGAAGGATCTCACTTTGCCAAGCCGCTTGACACACCTGCGAACACCCTTCTTAACCTCCCACTCATGCCCCGTGAGTGGACTGAGTTCATAAGATAATATGAAACGAGTTTTATAAATTTTATATATTAACCCAAATGGATCCATACTATCCACTAACATATACAGGAATACATGTCAATGAATGGTCAAGCCAATACAGGTAAAAGCACACTACAGTACATGTACATGTGTTGGGTCTCAGGGCACTTCCTTAAGCAAGTTGCAGAGCAGCAAACCCCTAGCTGCCTCCTTCCTGAGTGACAAAGAATCTAGCCCTTCCTCACAGTATAAGGCTAGAGTCCAACCACACCTCTCCTCCAGGTAGCCCCCCTCCTCTCAACCGACTGCAGGACCTGAGGAAAGAGGGATATTTTCTTAGTTGCAGGAAAGATGTGTATCTGGGGTTGAACGCCGTGTCACTAGCCCTCTCTCCCCCCTTGGACATCTGTTGTCCAGGGGAACTAAACTGGCTGGCCAGAAAGGACCTCTCCCATGGTATACACATAAAACCAATGAAGCGAATTGACCACCAATGTAAACACAGCTTCACCACAACATTCCTAAGAACCATCACAAACACCACAATATGAGCAAGTAGTAATACAAGAAATACATAACTGGGGGTCTCTTCATCACACTCAGGATCGCTGGGGATCTCAACGGTCAGACCCCATTGATCAGCAATTTATGCAAATTATTTTTTGTGGCATAATCCCCTTTAATACATATTTTGAAGCATTTTACTCCAGGGCTCGTAACTAAAATAGAAATAAAGAAAATTATAGGCAATGAGAGAAGACATCACTAATATTAAAACATGTACATATTTGTATTGAGCGCATATATATATGCATAATATTGAAAGAACTCTCCATGTAAATTAGGGTTAGGCCCTTTCATTTTACCTTTTTATATACCTTGTTTAAAGCTTTACTTTAAAATCTCTGGTGGTATGAAAATAGCTTTGGCTGCTATTGTTAATATCCCTAATGGGCGGAAGTTAATAAATAAAATCCTGAGATCACTGTCCACTCACAGCTTCAGTACATGTAACATAAAGCTGAATGCTAGTCTAATAAAAATCAGTGCAAGAGTGAAAGAACTGTGCAGTTATCATACTGACAACTGCATAGTTCTCCCTGAACACTCCACGTACCAATATTTACATCCTACCTGGATGCCAAATATAGAGTTGAGTTACTTATTATGACTACCAGTAACTGCATGGACAGCAGCTAGACATGCTGGGAGTAACTCAATAAGGTGCTGGTAGATTGCTGGTCTCGGGTATATGGAGCCATGTTGTGCATCCCACCTTTGCTGGAGGGTGTATGGGGAAGGACCCACAGAGTGAACACAACAATCAATGTGGTCCCACAGATAGGTTCAAGTCTCGGGAATTAGTGGGCCAGGGAAGTACTTGTAAGTCTTGTTCGTGCTCTTCCAACCACTGTCAGATATTTCTAGCCATGTGACATGTCAAATTGTCTTACATGTGCCCCAGGGAAGACAAACAGCATGTGTAAGTGTACACAGTGGGGTATGTACCACTGTAGCAGCCAGGACCTTGGAGGGCCCAGTTGGCCCCTGCTACTTTTTTTTTTTTTAAGAGTAACCCCAGCAGGTAACAGGCCCTATTTACTTGCCAATCCCTGTTCCTGCTCACTGCCACCTCCGCTTCCCCTTCTGCCCCCCAGGGGACCCCGTGGAATTGTGACCAGGCCTGGAAGGGTACGGGACTCACGGCCAGCTGGGGTCCCACACCACCATGATTGCCATTGGGGAAAGCCTTTTTCCCCTACCGCTATACATATTGTTAATGGTATCCTGCCCAGGGGATTTGATTAAAAATAACTAATTCTTATACTCACCTCTACTGGGCTTCCAATGGTTTCCAGCATCCTCCTCGGTCCACTTCTGCTTGCAACTGAGGTCATGCGCCCCAAAGGTCACTGCTGAGGCCCAATCAAAGCGCATGACCTCAGGTATAGGCAGAAGAGGACCGAAGAAGATGCTGAAGAGTGCAGGACAGAGTGAGGTTGCCCAAGAGAGGTGAGGTAAGGTGAGTATAAGTGTTTGTTATTTTTAATCACTTCCCCTCGGCCTCTACTTATTATACTCTGGGGTCTGAGGAGAACGAATAGTACCAAAACAAAGGGTCGAAACTCACGAATATTCATCGAATTTTGTGGAGTTCAGCTGATGCGGCTTTAGGAACATTTTATACTGTGTGGGGCACTGTGCAGCATATTTTACTGTGTAATGGCCACTGTGGACCACATTATACTGTGTAGGGGCCACTGTGGAGCATATTATACTGTGTGGGGCCCCTTCACTATTCACATCACATGCCATCTTTTTTTATAGCAGCCATGCACTATTATTACAGGCTGTAATAACATTGCATGGTGATTATAAAACAGATACTATGCAATGTGAATACCGAAGGAGTCATGGTGGCCACAAAAGCAAACCAGTGTCTTCAAAGAGTTGATCAGCAGGGGCCCTGGGTGTTAGACCGCCAATGATCTCTTAGACTGTTAGGACCCTGTAGATCAACCGTTTCCACACAGCAACCAGTATTGTTTACATGATGGGTGCTGCGCTGCTCACTCACTATATTCTTAATAACCACAGTTATGGGTACTATAGTTGTATCCCTTTCAAGTATCTGAGATACCGCTGCAGCACCCATAACGCCGCTATCAAGAATATTCTGTGGGGAGGGGATAGGGGGCCTCCAGACAAAGTTTTCACCGATGCCCACAAGATTTTAGTTACGCCACTGCCTCTGATGGTTACCCTTCTACACCAGGGAGCCATAACTCCCATGGTTACCCCTCCTCAGGGCTATACTGAGATGTCTGCCCTTTACTGACCAAATTATGAGTAACTTCAAGGACCCATAAAAAATATAAATATAGTTTTGTAATAGTAATAATAATCTTTTAATAGTCCCACCATGGGGAAATTCAGTGTGTTACAGCAGCAAAGATAAACAATACAAATACAACGTATACAAGAATGTTCCAAGGTAGAGGCATTTCATTGATAGTAGACAGACAGATAAGAAGTAGCGGGAGGGGGGGGGCATTAAGGCTCCTAGCATCTTGGTCAAAGCTGACCGAGGCACCGATTTGCCAGCGGTGCCTGGGTGCTGCCATTTTGCCATGGACCATTGGCCCCCATAGCGAAATCCGGGGCTGGCATCCCATTGCTATGACAGCCAGAAGCCTATTGAAGGCACCCAGGCTTGTCTGGCATTAGTTTATATGACAAGCTGCTTTATGCAATCTGTCATACAAATGTCAATATTTTGCAATGCATTAGCATTGTAATGCCTTGCATTAGTGATCAGACCCACTGGGGTTCAAGACCCCTATGGGGTCTAATAAATGAAATAAAAAAAAAGTAAAAAAAATATAACAAAAAACAAAAAATTAATAGTTCAAATCCCCCCCTTTCCCTAGAATACATATAAAAGTTACAAACCACTGTGAAACACATACACGTTAGGTATCCCTGTGTCTGAAAATGCCCATTCTACAAACTTAGAAAAAGTATTTCAACCAGCAAGGAGGTCAAACATAACTTTTAATAGGTCAACATAAAAAAACGTCATGTCTAAAAAACCATCACACTTCCCCTTTAAGGGATCACTTGCAGTACCAGTTTAAAAAAGTACACTGCAATAAAGATATAAATCCAGGATAACTAGATACACATACAGTGACTCAGTGGTTAGTGTTGGAGTCCTGGGTTCGAATCCTGCAAGGATTTTGTATGTTCTCCCTGTGTTTGCATGGGTTTCCTCCCACACGCCAAAGACATACTGATAGAGAATGTAGATTGTGAGCCCTAAATGGGACAGTGACTGACAATATCTGTAAAGCGCTGCAGAATATGATGTCGCTATACAAGTAAGCATAAAAAATAAATTATAATACATAAACACTTAGAACAAGACAATTATTAAATGGAGAAAAAAAATGGTTCAGTCTCACTCAATCAGGAGAGTTCCCTAGAAGGTCAGGTCCATAGGGTAGCCGGTCCACTTGGCAATCACCCTTGCTCACCCTTATTTCTTTCTGTGTCCTGACCCATGAAAAAAATTAGTCCTGCCTTTACAAGGGCAGTACCACAAAAGCTGTCCCTTTTTACCACCTGTTGATCAACTGTTGCTAGTGATGAGGCAGGAATGCTGCTGCACCACCACTGTGGTGTTAAGCAGCCTTTTTTTAGCACACTTCCCATGATTACCATACCTGGGAAAGCTGGATTTTTCCATACCTGGGAAAGCTGGATTTTTTGCTGTCTTGTTTAGTGAAGATGTCCAAGTAGGTCACAGGCCCCTGACGATTGGTCTTACCAACCAATTTTAGATTTTTGTTAAGGGGTTAAAATGTAAATAAAACTATATAAATTTGGTATTCCCAGAATTGTATCAAAACATAGAATACGGGTGACATGTCATTTTGGCTGCAGAGTGAACGCCGTAAAAACAAAGCCTGTAAGAAAGTCGCACAAATGCACTTTTTCTCCAATTCCACCCCAGCAAACAAGTCGTCATATGGTTCTGTGAATTGAAAAATAAAAAAAGTTATGGGGTTTGGAAAGCAGGGAGTCAAATTCCTCCATCGGGAAGGGGTTAATGTCCCCCTCCAGCTGCTTGACAATATAATGTCCCCCTCCAGTTGCCTCTACAGTGTAATGTCCCCAACTGCCCCACAGTTTAATATCCCTCTCCAGCTGCCCCCACAGTACAATGTCACCTTCCAGTTGGCCCCAGTTCAATGTCCCCTCAGCTACCCCCACAGTTTAATGTCCCTTCCATCTGCCCCACAATATAATGTCTTCTACAGCTGCTCCCACAGTATAATGTCCCCCTTCAGCTGCCCACACAGTTTAATGCCCCCTCCAGTTACCCCCACAATATAATGTCCCTTGCCAGCTGCCCCACAGTATTAAGTCCCCCCGCAGTTTCCCCCACAGTATAATAGCCCCCTACAGCTACCTCCATAGTATAATGTCCCCTTTCAGCTGCCTTCCACAGTTTAATGCCCCCTCCAGTTGCCCCCACAGTATAATGTCCCCCTACAGCTGCTCCCACAGTCTAAAGTCCCCCTAGAGCTTCCCCCACAGTACAATGTCCCACTTCAGCTGCCCACCCACAGTATAATGTCCCCACAGTATAATGTCACCTACCAGCGGCCCCACAATATTAAAGTGGTTATCCAACTTCCAAAAATTATATGCAAATTCATCCACAGCAGTGCTAAATATTCACTGTTCCCTTGTGCACCCATTTATTGGCTTTATTTTACTTGCTGCTCCTTGTATAACTGTTATTTACATGCAGTGAATCTGTGAACAAACTACATTTCCCATAATTAATCTGCCTGCTCTCATTCCCTGTGTACCCCTCCCTTCTCCACTGCAATGAAATCACCAGTAATAAATCATTCCCACATCAGAGGTCACATGATGATGTGATGTTTTATTTGCAAGCTCATTCCCTCCCTCCTCCTGTGAGCAAACACAGAGAGAGCAGGCAGATCAATCATGGGAAATGTAGTTTGTTCATAGATTCACTTCATGTAAATAACAGTGATACAAAGAGCAGCAGGTAATATAAAGCTAAGAAAAGGCTGCACAAGGAAACAGTGAGTATTTAGCACTGCTGTGGATTTATTTGCAGATAATTTTTGGAAGCTGGATAACCCCTTTAACCCCTTGGCGTAACAGCCAGTTTTGGACTTGATGAACTTTATGACACACACCCATTTCTCACGACTTTATGTGATAACTTTGGAATGCTTTAACTTTTCCAGGTGATTTTAAGAATGTTTTTTCGTGACACATTGTACTTCATGTTTGTTTTAAATTTGGGTCAATATGTTTTGTGTTTATGAAAAAATAGGAAATTTTGTGAAAATTTAGAAAAATATGCAATTTTCAAAATTTGAAATTATCCTCTTTTCATATAGAGAATCATACCGCTCAAATTAGTTAATAAACAGAATTTACCATAGCTCTGCTTTATGTTGACATCAAATTTTAAATGTTCCTTTATTTTTTTTGGTTGTTATAAGGCTTACAGTCTAAAAGGAATTTTCAAGAGAATTTACAAAACAAATTTTTCAAGGGACTAATTCAGTTCCAAAGGGGCTTTGAAAGGTCTTTGTATTAGAAACCCCCATAAATCATCCCGTTTTCAAAACTCCAAAACCAAAACAATTCAAGACAGCATTTGTGAGGTTTGTTAACCCTTTAAGCGCTTCACTGGAATTAAAATAAAATAAAGGTGAAAAATATACATTTCAGTTTTTTTCAATACTATATTAATTTAACCCTAAAATGTGCAAATTCACAAGGGGTTAAAAGAGAAATTGCATCCCATAATTTGTTGTACAATTTCTCTCAAGCACAAAAATACCACATGTGTTGATGTAACTTGCTCTTTGGGCACACGACAGGACGCAGAAAGGGAAGGAGCGACATTGAGCTTTCGGAGGGAAGATTTTACTTAAATCGTTTTCAGGTGCCATGTTGCATTTGCAGAGCAAATGAGGTACCAGAACAATAAAAGCCACATTAAATTAGCCCATTTAAGAAACTACACCCCTCAAGGAATTTATCAAGGGGTATAGTGAGCATTTTGACCCCAAAGCTGTTTCTCAGTATTTACTACCATTGGGACATGAAAAGGAAAAATTACTCTCTTTCCAATAAAATGTCTCTTTAGCCCCAAGTTTTTCATTTTCACAAGGGGTAAAGAGAGAAAATGCACCTCACAGTTCATTACACAATTTCTCCTGAACGTAGCAGTACCCCATATGTGGTCGTAAACTGCTGTATGGGTACATGGCAGATCTTGGAACAGAGAGAGCGCTATTTAGCTGTTGGAGGACAGATTTTGATGGAATTATTTTCAGGTGCCATGTCGCATTTGCAGAGCCCCTGAGGTGTCAGAACAGTGGAAACCCCCGAGCATTTTGACCCTACAGATGTTTCACAGAATTGGGCCGTGAAAATAGAAGTTTTGTTTTAACCCCAGACTACTGGAATTCCAGATGTTTCATTTATATTGCGGGTTATTGTGGATTAAAAAAACTAAACAAAACAACCGCTATTATACCCATCTGAAAGCTGTCAAAAACTGGGATTTTATATTGTGACATTAAATGAGTGAAAATGTGTTATCTGACTGATGGAACTTACCTCTGCCTGTCAGAAATACTTTATACGTTCAACTCTAGTAATAATCGCTATTGCTATTATTTTAGCGTGTAACGGACAGTGAAAAATTGTAAACTTTATTGATGACTTTATGTATGTGTTGTGTGTTTGGTGCATCTCTGTTGGCACTGCGACTTGGTTATGTTATGTTCAGAGGGATATTACATAAGAATACCCCTCTGATTAGGCTCAGAGGGGTATTATATTATCCCTCTATGTGACAATCAGAGAGCAAAAGTATAGTATGCTCTCTCATTGATAGGAGAGGGGATAACATGGAGGATTATACTGGGGGGCTCTGAGGAGTATATTATATTGTGTGGGGCCATTAAAGAGCATTATACTGGGGGGCACTGTGGGTAGCCTATTATACTGTGTGGGTTATGGGAAGTATATTATTCTGTGTGGGGCCACTGTGGAGCATTATACTGTGTGTGGGCTCTGGGGAACATATTATACTGTGTGGGGCTGCTGGGGAGCATATTATACTGTATGGGGCCACTGTGTGGCATTATACTGCGGAAGGGCTCTAGGGAGCTTTTGATACCATGTGGGGCCACTGGTCGGTGGCTCAAGGGAGAATTCTATACTGTGTAGGGTTGCTGTGGAACATTTTACTGGGGGGGGGGCACTGTGGAGCATTATATACCATGTGAAGCAATATACTATGTGAGGAGCACTGAGAAGTATTATATATACTGTGTGGGGGCCACATGACAGGAAACTATAAGATACATCAGGGAGGGGGGGTGCACACTAATTCTGCAAGGATATGCCATAAATGTTTGATAGATGCAAGTTTTGGGCCCCAAAATTCCTGATGGTAGCACTGTGTGCTATGACTGCATGACAGCTCCCTCACTAATATCTTGCGCATACATGTAGTGCTTTATGTAGTGCTTTTTATGAACATAAAATGTGCAGATATAGTATATAAAATGTTGTTTCACATTTAGACTTCTTTTAGATTACAACACCATGCCTTGTCATTGTATAATGTAAATCTGCTGACATATTTCTATTATCACATACCATAAAGATATGAAATAGATAAGACTCAAAAACAGGTTTGTAGGTTACAAGCTATCAATAATAGAGATTATCACGCTTTATTCTCTGATCTCATATCTTAAACTTTTTGAAAGTTTCATATAGCAGTTATAGACAAATGGCACATATAATGTATGTGAATGAGCTTAAGGGGTTTCCTACCATCAATATTTATCATCTGTAGTCACCTACACATGTTGAATGTTTTATTGCTAGGGTCTCCAGTGCTTGGACCCCCAGAAAACAGTACAAGGAGGGTCTCGAGCCTACCTTTCATCCTCACCTGCGTAACTGCGGTGTGGAGCAATATATATGGAGCTTACAAAGTTGTTTCCATAACTCTCAAGTTTTTATGGTGCGGCAACACACATACATAATCCAACTCCATACAAAATGTTTCCCACACCAGTTATGCCAATGAGGTGGAATGGGGATACTCTGGCTATCACATGTGTATTTTGGAAATTATTTTATCTTAATTCATATGTAAATTTATCTCAGTCCCCTATAAACTAGATAATAATAAAGGGTCCTGCAGCACCACCCACCCCATTTAGATGTACACTACACAGTGAATACTGGCGAAACTTCATGAGCATTAATATAATATATAATACCTGCACTAAAGCCCCAAATCTATTACCTCCACCTGCTCTATCATATAAATATCATTTATATAATCTCATATTATGTCAGAAATGACTATATGGAAAATTATTGTTTTTTTGTGAAGCATCTACATGGAGTCTACATCTGTTCAGATGCCATTCGTCATTCAAGATCCAGAGGAAAGGTTATCAGGGGTTTTTTTTACATACAACTATCTCATGGCTTACCCCAAAGAACCACAATGACGAAAACTTCCTGCTATTATGCTTTTTGTTGATACTGACACTTCAGGAGACAAGCTAGTATTCATTTCTGGTCCAATATGTGTAAACATCAATGATAGTAACTAAGAAAGGTATATCGAAGCCATAAGATAATTGAGAAGCCTCACAAAAATATCACAGTATGTGCCTAGAATCAAAAATGTCTTCTGCTGAATCCCCTGGTGATCCATTCTTTGGACTTATGGACACAAGACATATTGTAATGTTACATGTTACATGTGTATATGAATATAATTTTAAATGTTTCTATAAATTAACCAACTTTTCATATTGCACTGTATTATGTGTATAGAGAGAGACGTGAGGTAGAAAGGAGTAGCTTCAGGATAAAGCTACGCAGTGTCTGTAGTCTGTAAGTAAAAACACATAGGGAAGAAGGGATATACACCACACAGTATGTATATTTTTCATCAGTACTACTTGGAGAGTTGCTTCAGTTTTTAGTTTACTGTAGTTGCACTAAAGCAGGAAACCCTACTTACCAATTAACACTGTAGATATTGCGTCATATTAAAAAGCTTTAAATACTTTAGATATTGTATGAACCCTCACTTTTCCAGGCATCCAACCCACATTGTCCTCACCTGCACACCCATCCATCCTGCTGCTAGCCCCAATTATAAAATATATGATATAACCCCCCACAATGAATAATACTCCCAAGTGCATATTTATATTAATAATGTCCGTGTGTACCCTGTATAAATAGTACCCCTTATTAATAATGCCCCAGGTGTTAACTAATTAAAATGTTTTCCAGGTCAACTAATCAGTGGGGCTCAAAAAACCAGTACCCCTACTGATCAGCTGTTTGAATGGTACCTGTGTAAGCGCCGTGACCGCTTCTCTGTTTACATAGTGTCATTCATCTCATAGGGGCCATGTAATGTAACTACAGCCTCGATATACATGTCTATGTGACAAGGCTGGAATTAGATCACACGGTCACTATAAACAGACAGCGCGTGGTATAAACAGGCGCCATAGATCCTGTTTATAACGTCCCATTTACATACACTATAAGACCTTCATCAAGTGGGATGTCAATGCAACAGGTCTGTAGCCATTAAGGTCCATTGGATGAGGTATCTTTGGAACTGGTACCACGCAAGATAATTTCCACAATTGTGGTACCATTACAGCGTCAGGCTCATATTGAACATATATGTAATAATACCACACAGCTGGTCCCCGCAGGTCTTAATTAGCCTTGCACTGATGCCATCTGGCCCTGCAGCCTTCCCAGCCGTGATCCTTTTCAGTTCCTTTCTCACCTGGGCACATGTGAAGATCAGACTGTAGCCAGATGACTGATTGCTAGATTTACTGATCTGGAGGTGAGAACTAGCAGCAGGAGGTGAGGTCAGTGTGGTAGAGAGGATTGAATGACATACTGGGGTAGGAGGAGCTGGTGAGTGATCAAATCTATTGAAGAATAGATTTAGTTCGTTAAGCCACTTTGTATCTCCTTCTACCTTGGAGATAGGCTGTCTGTGCCCAGATATTGACTTAAGACTTTCCCAGACCTCACTAATCTTTTTGTGTGCCATTTGCTGCTCCATCTTTCTCTTATAATTGACGCCTCAGCTCCTTTTGCACATCTCTCAGCCTTTCCTTGTCTCCTGATCTAAATACCATCTTCTTTTATATCAGGGTTAATCCATGGTTTGTTGTTAGAGAAGCACCTCACCACTTTTGTGGGTACCATGTTGTCCACACAAAAATTAATGTAGTCTGTTATGCAGTGTGTGAGACCTTCCATGTCCTCCCCATAAGAATCCTGCAGCTCTTCCCATGCAGTTGTGTCAAAACAATCCCTCAGAGCCTCATCACTCTCCTCGGACCATATCCTCACTGTGCAGGCGACATCTGGTTCTCTACGTACAAGTGACTTGTACACAGGTCGAAGATGCACCAGGTTGTGATCCGATCTTCCCAGGGGCGGTAGGGCTGATGAGTTATATGCCACCCTTGCATTGACAAAGAACAAGTCCAATGTTCTGTTGTATCTTGTGTGGCAGGTTACTTACTGTGTGAAACTGGGCAGTGTGGATGATGAGGTGGGGGTTGGGCTGAGTTAGTTTGTTGGGAAGGGCTAGTAGTGGGCAGGATACCTGGGGAGACAGGGAGGGGGAGTAACAGAGTGAGAGAGGAAGGGGGGAGTGAGAGGGAGGTAGTATATGCTATATATATATATATATATATATATATATATATATATATATAGTTATAGGGTTTGGAAGGCGGGGACTCAAAATCGACAAATGCCAGCCAATTGTGGATTGGACTGTTCCAAGCTCTTTCAAAAATGATGGGTGTGCCACCTCCACACAGTTGAATGCTCCCTAACAGGGGGAAAATATACCAGGCAGCTGCAGAACTACATACATGTACAGTGGCACATAACATAATATAAATACAAAACCGTGCAAAAGCATATAAAACAAATAGCAGGGTCCACTTGGATGTTTAGACTACACTGTAAATTGGTGGATGACAATTTACAATGATGATCAGTCACATACTACAGCAGCAGTCTTTTTGGTAAAGAGCTCTCACAGGCCTTGTGGGTAAAAGCTGTGGGAACTCACTAAGGTGGGGGATGGTAAGAATTAATTTGATCTTGAACAAAAATCCTCTGGCATGTGGGTTTGTGTCTACTTTTGTTTGCAAGACAGTAGGGCAAAGGTCACTGTAGCCACCTGCTCCCCCTGCTGGGCTTGGTTCATTTTGAAGAAACCTAAACCCCCACTGTTAATGTGGCTTGAATGAAGTGGAATATGAAACATATATCATTCTCAGATTTAAAAGTATTCTTTCAATCGGTGCAAATTTAGAACATAAACTTAACTGACAAAATTATTATTAATTCATGTTGTAAAATTGATTGCCCATACATAGAAATTATCTTTATAGTTTATTGTAAGTGGTCATTCTCCAGCTACTGTATTATACTACTACTTTGATCTAAATTGTTAGACTATTCACATCTGTGTTGGAAGCTCTGGCCATATTTGCCAGAAAACAAGACGCACCATATTTTCTGATAAAGTAACGAAAACTATGACTATCTCTGGCCCGCTGGCATCTATTATGTTATGCATTTATCCCTGCTTGAGGCTGGGGCCCCACGTCCCTGCAAAGTGGATCAGATTATAATGAATCCCATCTAAACATTGCGGAAAAATACGCACAGCGGACACGCTTCAATTTTGAAAACCTTTGCGGTTTTGGAAATCGCAGCATGTCAATTATACCTATGGAAAAGACGGTTTCACTATAGTTATAATTGAAGTAGAAAGTTCGCATAGATTTCCTTTTCTGTGAAAAGTGTTGCGTGAAAAACCACGATGTGAACCTGGAAGGTAGTGATGCAGAGGCACATCTGGCGACAGAACTACCTTGGAGGAGGCCAGAGGAGGGAACTCCGTTTGACATTATTTCCCCCAGAAGGAAGAAGCTGGAATACCTCCGACGCTAGCCAGAGCACAACCAGAGCCAAAAGAAACGCTGAGCAGACCCAGGAAAAGGGTGTCCAGCCAGAAGATGCCTTAACCAGGGACCAAAGGAAGGAAGGTAGGAAAACCTTTAAAAAGAGAAAATGAAAAAATGTATGGGGAAGCAAGAGCCTTTCCCCAACTGTCCCAACGCACAGGACAGAAAAAACAGTTGGGGGGAGGTTCTTCTTTCCTTATACTGGAGAAGGGGGCGGGTCTAATTAATTAACTATTTATAAGTATTATTAAAAATTCTATACTGTCCTACCAGCACACAGGAGCGGAAATATCCCATCATTGTGCTGCTGGTGGGACGCAAGGGTAGTATCTTGTTCTGCAGATCCTCTGGGAACATTTCTTCTTATTTTGAAAACATCTGCAGATCACAGTAAAACCACATGTTTTTAGTAGTGTGTAGGCTTGGCCTGAGGCAGTTTGTAAATACACTGTAAGGTCATGTTCACACGTTACATATTCCACAATAAAATCTGCAACAAAATACAGAATAATGTATTTGTATGACCTATCTATTGTAGCTTTCTACATTTATCCAAAGCAAAGAGTGTAATATTTGGGAAGATTGATATGTGACAGTAATTTAGCTCATTTCAGTGTCATGTGAATGTAATCTCAACAACTCTTTAATTATGTAGTTGATACCCTACTATGCCAGTATTCCAAGCCAACACAGTACAGTACAATATTCACGGAGTAAAAAAGAGAATTGTTTCTCCTGTTTCAGCAATTCATACAAAACAATGAGAATATTTGCCTATTGTTCTTTTTAACTACCAAATGTGAAATTTGCACCTGCCAAATATAATACACCCTGAAAGCTGGTGAAGTGAGTATGAATCTGTGGGTCATCTCTGTTAGGGAATGCCAGAACTTAGTATTCATGTTAAGTCTGGACATATGAAGTCATCTCTTTCTCTGCTTTCCCCCCAGTAAAATAGGTTCTACTACAGGAGACAGAAACATAACAAATAAACCAATATCTTTAGGATGAGTTCTGGATACAAAACAGCATGTGTCCTCCGGTCAGCTCTCAGTAAGGTAAAGGAAATCCTGTGTCTCGTCTGTGTCCTTTCATCTTCAGAAATATAGGTTACCACCATAAACCCTTTACTTCTTGTTATTTTAATATGGATTTAATTTTTTTACTGGTTTCAAAGGTTTCAGTAGGATTTAAATACTATTCAGGATGGACTTGAGACAGAGACACCTGTGCAGCAAGGATTTATGTTAAACCGGAACAAAAGAAGAGGTCTCCATCACAAAGGATATGTTTACAATGCAGAAATGGAGGAGGAACTTGAGGCAGATTTCCTCCTCAAATTCTTCTTCCATTTCTGCCCCTCCGACTTTCTGCCATGGCTTTCACCCACTGATTATGATCAAATGAGCCTAGTTAGTGGTGTGGCTTGCACAGTGGATTCGGCAGAATCTGCGACAAGATCAAGCAGGGCACTTATTTTTTCAGCATCCTGCTTTGATCTCTGAAAACACCATCATCAACAACATCAGGGCCAAATTCTGCCATGTGAACAGGCCTTAAATGCACATAGTGCACATATACACAGCTTTCTGGGGAGTATGCTTAACCCTGATAGATGGGTATGCCTTCATGCAGCTGCCCTTGAGGTGTGCAATCATTGTGACATATCCGATGTCTCTGAAAAAGGGGGACACCACAAATGGATTGACACTTGATACTTGCAACCACTAATCTTACTCTAGGTTCCGCTTGGGGACCCGAAAAACGGAAACCCAATCTGCTTACAAAGCGGCTACCCGCGGAAACCCCCGGACCCCATAGATTATAATGGGGTCTGCCAGTTTTCCGCCCGAAAAATGCGGAGAGAAAAGACTTTTGAAGAAATGACATTACCTATATTCTCAAAGTCTGTACAATCATGCTGATACCAGATTTATATAAGTTTTCTTATGTTTTACCAAAAACAAAAATGAAAAAAAGTGTTGCACAAGGAATCATACAACAAACAACGGCAATAATGTTATTAGTTACACTTATACATGAATACTACAAACAAAGCATAAAATGCATGTGTGAACATATTGCCATTGCAGCTGATTCACCTGTACGGGAGCAGTACACAAGGTATTCCATGCACTATAAAATGGGTTCTGTTACGCTCATCACTGCACATATTCTCAGTACTGTGCATAGTACTGCTCTGATGCTTGCCTGATCTGAGTCACATCAACTGCGCATGCTCCAAGAATATGAGCAGAAGCAAGTGCGACAGAACTCAGAGCCAGGTGAAATTTGTTATACACTGCCTGGCCCTACTAATCAGAGGAAGGAGGGAGGAGTAGAGAGCAGCACAGAGTGTTTGGAGGCTTACCTCCTTCGTTTCTCCAAATATCTCATTTGCATATTTACAAAAATGGCGATATCTTGTCAATGGAGGCACCGATTCACTAGAAGAAAACACGATTTGATTCAGATTACCCTAACCAATCTATATGCTGGGTTCTGATGATAATCTCCTTTTAAATGTGCTTATTTATACATGTGTACTATATATGTGCATGTATGATGTGTACACGTGCGTAATCTGTATATTTGTGTGTAATGAGTGCACTATGCACCTGCATCTGTACATGTGAATTTTAGACTAAGGTTACACTGCCAATGGCTGCTCAGACTGGCTCACCAGGGTACTAGTGAATACCGGGGTACCTGTCTGCTCTCTGGCCAGGGTGCACATGACAGGTACGCCCAGAGCAAGATGGAGCATGACCAGGGAGCAGACAGGTAAGCAGTGAGCTAATACTGCTATAAGGAGGACCAGTGAAGGGGCTTCACTATTCCCCCTCATACAGTGGCCATTTTACTGGTCCCCCCTCCATATAGTGTCCCCTTCACCGGCCCCTCATACTGCATGAGGACCTGTGATAGGGCCACTATATAGTGTGGGGGCAGTGATGGGGGCTAATATCCTGTGGGGGGGACATTAAAGTGTGTATGTCTGAGCTTAATTTTTTTTTATGGTCTATCCTCAGAACAGGTCATATATACCTGATCGGATGGGTTCGACACCTGGGCCCCCAGACTGATCAGCTGTAGGGAGCTGCTTCCGGCACCCATCCTGTACACAATACAGGGCCAGAAGCAGAAAGCTCTATCCATTGTATAAAGGCCAGGGGTGAATCTAGCCTCTTTTCTTCCTGAGGCGGACTATAGAAAGGCGCCCCCCCCCCCCACCAAAGGAAAAATAAATAAATTTGAGTTTACATGCTACTAGAGTCACACGCTGCTATTGTCGCACAATAAACATACACAATACACAAAGTTATAAAACAATTTTTAAGAATTCTTCTTACTGTATTACTTCAGTATCAGAGATCAACAACACGACATTAATAATGAAAATAACTTAACACATCTTCTGCTTGGTGGATGGACGAGCCCAACATGCCTCCCATTCTCTTTAATAGGAGCGCCACAGATAGCTGAGTGATGTACTTCAACTATCTTTGGCACTCCCATTGAAATGAATGGGAGCACGGGTTCGTCCATCTACCAAGCGACATGCCTATATTCTGAGGGGGTAAAAAAAACAATTTTCAAACCCCCATCATTCAGGTATTTATCCTCTATCATTTAGGTGAATACAGTACAGTAACATTTTGTGACTTACAGGTGACGTCTGACTAATCCTTCACATTTCCCTTCTCTTCCCTTTGGACCGCCATGACCACTTCTTCCAGCTGTGACTTGTCTCTGTAAAGTTTGCAACACAGACATCTTTGGCTCCTCACTTTTCCAGGCATCCGACCCACATTGTCCTCACCTACACAAAGCCCCCATCCTGCTGCTACCCCAATTATAAAATATATTATATAACCCCCCATAATGAATAATACCCCCAAGTGCATCATTATATTAATAATGTCCATGTGTACCCTGTTGAAATAGTGCCCCTTATTAATGCTCCATAGGTTTCCTAATTAAAAGGTTTTCCAGGTCATCAATAAAAAAAACTCTGGACCCCCACTGATCAGCTGTTTGAATGAACTGTGGTACCTGTGTAAGCACCGTGACCGCTTCTCTGTTTACATAGTGTCATTTATCTCATAGCAGCCATGTAATGTAACTAAAGCCTCGTCCTATACACATCTATGTGACAAGGTTGGAATTACATCACACGGTCACTATAAACAGACAGCGTGTGATATAAACAGGCTCCATGGCCCCCTTCATAAAGCTGATCAGAGGGGAAGTCCACTGATCTCTTATTGATAATCTGTCTTAAGGATAGATCATCAATAAAAATGAGCTGGAAAGTCCCTTTATTAAAGCCCAAGTGACACCTTAAAGTGGTTGTCCAGGATAACCACTTTTTTAATATGAGGCCAGAGAAAGTGCTCCGGTGTCTACCAGCGCGTTCCAGTCCTGCTGCTCAGGTGTTTTCTTGACACGTCCCGTGTCAGCAGCCTCAGTGGTCATGTGCAGCGGGGACTTCCACTAGAAGAAAACACCGGTGCAGTAGAACCAGACTGCAGTGGGAGACATCGGAGCACAAGGGACAGGTGAGTAGGGTTTTTTTTTTCTTTCACCTTTTCCAGTCTCATTTAAAAAAGTGGTTATCCTGGACAACCCCTTTAATTAATTGCCCCCCTTATATTATGCCCTTCATTCCCACTGTCATAAATACTGCTCCCCTAATGACCCTTTATATAAATGATGCCCCTTCTATTCATAATGTCCCCTAATGACCCCTTATATAAATAACCACCCCCTTATTTATTTATTATTCTTGCTTGTATAGCGCCATCATATTCTGCAGCGCTTTACAGACCTTGTCAGTCAATGTCCCATATAGGGCTCACAATCTACATTCCCTATCAGTATGTCTGGAGTGTGGGAGGAAACTGGAGTACCCGGAAGAAACCCACGCAAACACAGAACATACAAACTCCTTGCAGATGTTGTCCTTGGCAGGATATAAATAACCCCCCCCCCCCCCTTGTATTAATAATGCCCCTAATAGCCCTTATATAAATAAAACCTCTTAAATTCATAAAGCCCCCTTAAAATACCCATAACTGTGCTAAAAAAAATAAATAAAAGTTATACTCACCTACCTGCAATCCCTTGATGGAGCCTCCGCCTCCTCTTCTTCACCTGTGCATAGGACAACTGTGTCTCAGTGCAGGAGGTGCGATGCTATGACATCATTGCTCCTGCCTGCGCTGAGAAGGAGACATCTTGTGTCTGTCTTCTCGGTTGCTTGTAAACCGCAGGCCTGAAGTGAATTGCGGTTTACAAGACAGAGTCAAAGCTTGAGCTTTAATTAGATCGGTGTCTTGTAGATGCCGATCTAGTTAACGGTAAAGCATATATTAATGTCGGACCCGGGGTGGGCCCCACAGAGGCAGTGTGCCCGGGGCAGCCTAGGAGTAGGAGGGCAGCCTAGGAGTAGGAGGGCAGCCTAGGCGGGCAGCCTAGGCGGGCAGCCAAGGCTGCTTGTGTCATGTCAGGTAAATTTACCTGCAGAGTGATGTGACCTGACGGGATGCACACAGACTAGTGCTCCCCCAAGCTGCCCCTCCTAGCTGTCGCAGATAGTGCCGCCTGAGGTGGCCGCCTCACTTCGCCTCATTAATGGTGCACCCCTGGGCCGGGCGCCGTCACCGCAGCTCAGCACTTATTGAAGTCAGTGGGAGCTGAGCTGCAATGAAGGCACCCAACTGCTATACAGTGGACAGAGTTTTCGGCTTCCGGCTCTGTATTGTATACAGGACAGGTGCCTGAAGCAGCTCCATACAGTTGATTGGTTCGGGGGCAGGGTGTCAGGAATTGATCAGGAATTTATGGCCTATCCTGAGGATAGACCATAAAAAAAATTAAGCTCGGACAGCCCTTTAATATTCCTCCCTAATTCCTCACAAACGTTAATGTCCCACCCACAGCATATTAGCCCCCATCACTGCCCCCACACAATATAATGGCCCCATCACTGGTTCCCATACAGTATGGGGGATCAGTCAAAGGACCACTGTATGGGGGGGACCAGCGAAGTGGTTGCCCAAAAATTGGATAGGCCATCAATATTACATCTGCAGGGGTCCGATCTCTGTAGATCAGCTTTTCCAGGACAATGCAGCTACCGGTAATGTTAACAATTCTAGGAGCCATGCTGCTCACTTTCCATACAGAGTGTAGCAGTGGGTTTAGGTAGTGCAGTGGTGCACATCGTATGTTGGGTGAGCAGCATGGCATTGTCGTTACCTGTAGCCACACTGTCAAGTTACAGCTGATCTGCAGGGGTCCTGGTGGTGGGCCTCTAGAAACAATTCCACTGGTGAGCCCTACACATCCTTGCAGAGTCTGCTAAATCTTCCTGAAGGTATTTTGCAGTCAAGCAAGGATCTAATTTGCCACTCTGTCAATCCTACAAACAGCTGTCTCTGAAATTTTTCTTGGTCTTCCAGACCTTATCTTAACCTCCACTGTTCCTGTTAACTGCCATTTCTTAATTACATTTTGAACTGAGGAAAGGGCAACTTGAAAACGCTTTGCTGTCTTCTTATAGCCTTCTCCTGCTTTGTGGGCCTCCATCATTTTCATTTTCAGAGTGCTAGGCAGCTGCTTAGGAGAACCCATGACTGCTGTTTTTGGCACAAGAAGAGGCTGGGGATTTATAAAGCTGTAAAATTTGCATCACTTGGCCTTTCCTAAGGATGATAGTGAACAAGCCATAACCCTAACTGGCTAATGAAGGTCTGAGACCTTGGTCAAGTTATCTGAGCACACAAATCTCCAAAGGTTCCCAAACTTTTGCAAGGTACTCCTTTCCCTTTCTCACTCTAAAATTGCACTCAAACATAATAATACACTGATATTGCTTAAAATTATAGACAAGTGTGTTTAATCTTTAACTGTATGCCTTGTAAAGATCATTTCATCTTCAACTTGCTTAACTGTTCACAATAACAGTCATTTTGACCAGGGGTGTCCAAACTTTTGCATGCCACTGTATATGCAATGTACATATGAATGTGTTTGTGTGTATTTTATAATATGTGTGTGCAGACATGGCAAAGGCATGAAGAAAGGCTGGGATATAAAATACACATCCTGTACAGGGGCTGTTTGCTTTCATTGTCCAGGCATGGAAAAAAATAATTTAATTATAAATATTCTGACGTTATTAATACACTGTAATTGATTATACACAAAATAGAATTCTTTATAGATGTCTCAGAAGAAGTCAGCAGGTGAAACTTGCTGTGCTGTGCTGCAAACTAGCACCTGCTTCATGTGGACTTTTAGGCCGAGACCCCATGTTGCAGAAAAGCTGCTTTTTTTGCTGCAGATTTTGCTGCGTTTTTTTGAGTCAAACCCAAAAGTGATGGGAAATATAAAGGAAGCTTGTTTACGTCTTGTGATGACAGAAGTTATGTAGCATTATCCATGTATTAGTGTATGGTATGTGTTATTACTTATTCATACCTCCCAACCGTCCCGGATTCATTGGGACAGTACCAGATTTTGGGTCCTGTCCCGCCATCCTGGTCGGTGGGAGGTTTGTCCTGGTATCAACTCATCTGCTTCCGGAGGTTGCTGATGAGTTCAATACAATGATGATACAGGAGCCGTCTTGGGACAGCCCCTGCTTTACCACTCTGTGTTACGCACATCCCTGTGTGCTTCGGCCCCGGGAGCTGTAGGCGCAATGTGATGATGTCACTCACATCGCGCCTGCAGCTCCCTGAACACTCCGGAGAGGGAGACCTCAGACAGAGTAGCAGGGGAGCTGTTATGTTAAACTTTGGTGGCAAGTGGAGGGTAAACATTAAACTGGGGGCAGAGGAAAAGGGGACATTAGACTGGGGGCAGATGAAGGGGGGCATTAAACTGGGGGCAGATGAAAAGGGAACATTAAACTGGGGGCAGATGAAGGAGGGCATTAAACTGGGGCAGAAGGAGGGGGGACGTTAAACTGGTGGCAGATGGAGGGGGGCATTAAACTGGGGGCAGATGAAGGGGGACATTAAACTGGGGGCAGATGGAAGGGGGTATTAAACTGGGGACAGATGGAGGGGGCAGATGGAGCATGACATTAAACTGGGGTCAACTGGAGGAGGACATTAAACCGTGGGGGTAGCTGGAGGGGGACATGTCTGTCTCTAGTTGCCCCAGGTTAAATGTCACCTTCTAGCTACCCCACGGTTTAATTAATGGAATCACACTCACCCCAGTCCCACGGGCCCGCTGCCTTGGGATAACCTTGGACTCTGACCTATCATTCAAGCCACATATTCAAACCCTTAACACCTCCTGCTGCCTCCAGCTCAAGAACATCCATCGAATCTGCTCCTTCCTCACCCATGAAACTACAAAGATGCTAGTCCACCCCCTCATAATCTCCCGCCTTGACTACTGTAACACCCTTCTCCATGGCCTCCCAGCTAACACTCTATCCCCCCCTCCAGTCCAGCTTAAACTGTGCTACTCGCTTAATACACCTTTCCCCCCATTCGTCATCAGCCACTCCACTCTGCCAATCCCTTCACTGGCTACCCATTGCCCAGAGAATAGACTTCAAACTACTAACACTGACATAGAAAGCCATCCACAACCTGTCCCCTTCATATATCTCTGACCTACTCTCCTGCTACCTGCCTGCACGTAACCTCCGACCCTCCAAAGACCTCCTACTCCGCTCTGCTCTTATCCTCTCTTCACACAACCGTCTCCAAGATTTCTCCCGTGCATCCCCCATACTCTGAAACTTATTACCAACACACATAAGAATGACCCCCACAGTCACAAGCTTCAAGAAGGCCCTGAAGACTCACCTATTCAGGAAGGCCTACAATCCCCAATAACACTACTGTCTCCATACCACCACCTGAACAGCCTCTACCCCCACCTACTGTCCCTCTTCCCTCATAGATTGTAAGCCCTTGCGAGCAGGGCGCTGTATCCCACTGTGCCAGTTGGTCACTTTTAGTATTATCTGTTTTGTATATCTTGTGTGCCATATGTTAACCCTCAAATGTAAAGCACAATGGAATTAATGGTGCTATATAAATAAGCAATAATAATGTCCCCCTCTAGTTGCCCCCAGTTTAAAGTTGCCATCCAACTACCCCCACAATTTAATGTCACCCTCCAGATGCCCCAGTTTAATGTTCCCCTCTAGTTTCCCCCAGTTTAAACTGGGGCACCAGAAGAGGGACTTCATACTGTGGAGTAATTGGAGAGGAACATTATAATGTGGGGGGCATATAATGGGTGACTGTAGGAGCATTATACTGTGTGAAGGCACATAGAAAAATGGCTCAAAGTGGGCAGAGTCAACATAGAAGTGGGTGGAGCCACACGTACTGTCCCTTTTTTTGTCCTTTGAAAGTTGGGAGGTATACTTATTCATATTAGTCATATATATAACCTTAGTGAATGTTTTCCTTATGTTTGTGTTATCAATCTACCTCGGTGGTTTGTGTATATACTTGTACAAGGGGAAATAGTTTTCACTGGCTGTGCACAACCAAATGATGTTTTATTGATTTATGACGTTTTGGTTGGATAGAGAGGGGAAGGAGTGTAGTGACCCTGAGGGAAGAAGGGAGGGTGTCCCTAGGCTGCCCTCCAGAGCCAGCAAAGACACACAGCTCTCCAAGGTAACGAAATGGATCCCTTTTTTTCCAGGAAGTATGAATTGTCATCCCCCTCCTCAGGGAGTAAGAGGAGGGGGGGGGGGGGGGCACCCTGGCAGGGGTGTGTGGCTAAACAAGCTTAAGAGACTATGATGACTTTACCACTGATGTCACATCTGTGGAAACAGCTAAGAGAGCTGGGTGCGTCCACTTCACTACAGAACATCTTTCAAACCTGGGACCAAAGACTTTTAAGTTTTTAAGTATTATTCTGTTTTTATCCCATTTATTTTAAAAGCTATTTGCATTTTGTGTCCTTTGTTATCATTTCTTATACAGTGGGGAAAAAGTATTTAGTCAGCCACCAATTGTGCAAGTTCTCCCACTTAAAAAAATGAGAGAAGCCTGTAATTGACATCATAGGTAGACCTCAACTATGAGAGACAAAATGAGAAAACATATCTAGAAAATTACATTGTCTGATTTTTTAAGAATTTATTTGCAAATTATGGGGGAAAATAAGTATTTGGTCACCTACAAACAAGCAAAATTTCTGGCTCTCACAGACCTGTAACTTCTTCTTTAAGAGGCTTCTCTGTCCTCCACTCATTAGCTGTAGTAATGGCTCCTGTTTGAAATTGTTATCAGTATAAAAGACACCTGTCCACAACCTCAAACAGTCACACTCCAAACTCCACTATGGTAAAGACCAAAGAGCTGTGGAAGGACACCAGAAACAAAATTGTAGACCTGCACCAGGCTGGGAAGACTGAATCTGCAATAGGCAAGCAGCTTGGTGTGAAGAAATCAACTGTGGGAGCAATAATTAGAAAATGTAAGACATACAAGACCACTGATAATCTCCCTCGATCAGGGGCTCCATGCAAGGTCTCACCCCGGGGGACCTAGTGAATAACCTGCAGAAAGCTGGGACTAACGTAACAAAGGCTACCGTCAGAAACACACTACGCCGCCAGGGACTAAGATCCTGCAGTGCCAAACGTGTCCCCCTGCTTAAGCCAGTACATATCTGGGCCCGTCGAAGTTTTCTAGAGAGCATTTGGATGTTCCAGAAGATATTGGGAGAATGTCATATGGTCAGATGAAACCAAACTAGAACTGTTTGGTAGAAACACAACTTGTCGTATTTGGAGGAGAGTGAATGCTGAGTTGCATCCAAAGAACACCATACCTACTATGAAGCATGGGGGTGGCAACATCATGCTTTGGGGCTGTTTCTCTGCAGAGGGACCAGGATAACTGATCCGTTTACATGAAAGAATGAATGAGGCCATGTATCGTGAGATTTTGAGTGCAAACCTCCTTCCATCAGCGAGGACATTGAAGATGAAACGTGGCTGGGTCTTTCAGCATGACAATGATCCCAAGCCCACCGCCAGGGCAACGAAGGAGTGGCTTCATAAGAAGCATTTCAAGGTCTCCAGATCTCAACCGCATAGAAAACCTTTGGAGGGAGTTGAAAGTCCATGTTGCCCAGCGATAGCCCCAAAACATCACTGCTCTAGAGGAGATCTGCATGGAGGAATGGGCCAACATACCAGCAACAGTGTGTGCCAACCTTGTGAAGACTTACAGAAATTGACCTCTGTCATTGCCAACAAAGGATATATAACAAAGTATTTAGATGAACTTTTGTTATTGACCAAATACTTATTTTCCACCAAAATTTGCAAATAAATTCTTTAAAAATCAGACAATGTAATTTTCTGGATTTGTTTTCTCCTTTTGTCTCTCATAGTTGAGATCTACCTACGATGTCAATTACAGGCCTCTCTTATCTTTTTAAGTGGGAGAACTTGCACAATTAGTGGCTGACTAAATACTTTTTTCCCCACTGTGTATATGTGTATATATAACACGTGGACAAAATTGTTGGTATCCCTCGTTTAATGAAAGAAAAACCAACAATGGTCACAGAAATAATTTGAATCTGACAAAAGTAATAATATATAAAACTACATGTTGACAAGCCACAAAGCTTCTGGGAGAATGTCCTATGAACAGATGAGACAAAAATCGAAATTTTTGGCAAGGCACATCAGCTCTATGTTCACAGTTGGAAAAATGAATCATATATTGAAAAGAACACTGTTCCTACTGTGAAACATGGAGGAGGCACTTTTATGCTCTGGGGCTGCTTTGCTGCATCTGGCACAGGGTGTCTTGAATCTGTGCAGGGTACAATGAAATCTCAAGACTATCAAGGGATTCTAGAGATAAATGTGCTGCCCAGTGTCACAAAGCTTGGTCTCAGTCGCAAGTCATGGTTTTTGCAACAGGATAATGACCCAAACACACAGATAAAAACACCCAAGAATGGCTAAGGGGAAAACATTGGACTATTCTGAAGTGGCCTTCTATGAGCCCTGACCTAAATCGTATTGAGCAACTTTGGAAGGAGCTGAAACATGCTGTCTGGATAAGGCACCCTTCAAACCCGAGACAACTGGAGCAGTTTGCTCATGAGGAGTGGGCCAAAATACCTGTTGAGAGGTGCAGAAGTCTCATTGACAGTTACAGGAATCTTTTGAGTGCCTCAAAAGGTTGTGCAACAAAATATTAAGTTAAGGGTACCATCATTTCTGTCCAGGCCTGTTTCATGAGTTTTCTTTTTTTAAAAAATTATGTTGAAGCATGGTTGAAAAGCAATGTCTGACTTTCATTTGTTCATTTTCCTAGAATTTTTATATATTATTACTTTTGTCAGATTCAAGTTATTTCTGTGACCATTGTGGGTTTTTCTTTCATTAATCAAGGGGTACCAACAATTTTGTCCACGTGTGTATATGTATATATATATATATACAAAATATATATATATATATACACGTGGACAAAATTGAAAATGAAAATACAGAAAACTCTTGGAATGAGAAGGTGTGTCCAAACTTTTGGTCTGTACTGTATATATATATAAATATATATATATATATATATAAGTACAGACCAAAAGTTTGGACACACCTTCTCATTCCAAGAGTTTTCTGTATTTTCATGACTATAAAAATTGTAGATTCACACTGAAGGCATCAAAAATATGAATTAACACATGTGGAATTATATACTTAACAAAAAAGTGTGAAACAACTGAAAATATGTCTTATATTCTAGGTTCTTCAAAGTAGCCACCTTTTGCTTTGATTACTGCTTTGCACACTCTTGGCATTCTCTTGATGAGCTTCAAGAGGTAGTCACCTGAAATGGTCTTCCAACAGTCTTGAAGGAGTTCCCAGAGATGCTTAGCACTTGTTGGCCCTTTTGCCTTCACTCTGCGGTCCAGCTCACCCCAAACCATCTCGATTGGGTTCAGGTCTGGTGACTGTGGAGGCCAGGTCATCTGGCGTAGCACCCCATCACTCTCCTTCTTGGTCAAATAGCCCTTACACAGTCTGGAGGTGTGTTTGGGGTCATTGTCCTGTTGAAAAATAAATGATGGTCCAACTAAACGCAAACCGGATGGAATAGCATGCCGCTGCAAGATGCTGTAGTAACCATGCTGGTTCAGTATTCCTTCAATTTTGAATAAATCCACAATAGTGTCTCCAGCAAAGCACCCCCACACCATCACACCTCCTCCTCCATGCTTCACGGTGGGAACCAGGCATGTAGAGTCCATTCGTTCACCTTTTCTGCGTCGCACAAAGACACGGTGGTTGGAACCAAAGATCTCAAATTTGGACTCATCAGACCAAAGCACAGATTTCCACAGGTCTAATGTCCATTCCTTGTGTTCTTTAGCCCAAACAAGTCTCTTCTGCTTGTTGCCTGTCCTTAGCAGTGGTTTCCTAGCAGCTATTTTACCATGAAGGCCTGCTGCACACAGTCTCCTCTTAACAGTTGTTGTAGAGATGTGTCTGCTGCTAGAACTCTGTGTGGCATTGACCTGGTCTCTAATCTGAGCTGCTATTAACCTGCGATTTCTGAGGCTGGTGACTTGGATGAACTTATCCTCCGCAGCAGAGGTGACTCTTGGTCTTCCTTTCCTGGGGCGGTCCTCATGTGAGCCAGTTTCTTTGTAGCGCTTGATGGTTTTGGCCACTGCACTTGGGGACACTTTCAAAGTTTTCCCAATTTTTCGGACTGACTGACCTTCATTTCTTAAAGTAATGATGGCCACTCGTTTTTCTTTACTTAGCTGCTTTTTTCTTGCCATAATACAAATTCTAACACTCCATTCAGTAGGACTATCAGCTGTGTATCCACCTGATTTCTGAACAACACAACTGATGGTCCCAACCACATTTATAAGGCAAGAAATCCCACTTATTAAACCTGACAGGGCACACTTGTGAAGTGAAAACCATTTCAGGTGACTACCTCTTGAAGCTCATTAAGAGAATGCCAAGAGTGTGCAAAGCAGTAATCAAAGCAAAAGGTGGCTACTTTGAAGAACCTAGAATATAAGACATATTTTCAGTTGTTTCACACTTTTTGGTTAAGTATATAATTCCACAGTGTTCATTCATAGTTTTGATGCCTTCAGTGTGAATCTACAATTTTTATAGTCATGAAAATACAGAAAACTCTTGGAATGAGAAGGTGTGTCCAAACTTTTGGTCTGTACTGTATATAGCACTGAACCTTTTGGGTATTAAATTGTTTAACTTAAGGTTACTTTATGTTGCTCTATGAACCCATTACATTTTTGAGGTGTGTTAGTGTCTGACTTTCGGGGAGACGCCTGTATATGTTAGCGCGGTTTCCCCTGAGTCGGGAGAATCAGTGGTGGTGGCTGCGTGGGTGTGTGGACTGTGTTGGGGTGTGATTTATGCTCAATTTGCAGCAACCACTTTAAGTTCAATCTCCTGACTGTGTTTTTAACTAGTGTTATCTCAGGTTCTGTTATAGCTAGAAACTCAGTTTTCTTATGATACTAGAACCATTTTTGTAGGTGGTATAAAACCGAAGATATAGCCATTTGAAGTGACCATCCCCCCTTCGTATACTGACTTTCTTTAGTAACAGATCAGCTAGAGAATGTTACAGCCTGTTTTATAACAAAAAGTAAGTTAGATAGGTTAATAAAGTATATTACAAAAATGGTCACCAAACACCCCCGACACAATAGCAAAAAAAAAAAAAAAAAAATGGGAGTTACACTCCTTCATACCACAGCCAATTTTCGTTTTTGCATTTCCATTTTTCCCTCCCCCCAATTCCAAGAGCCATAACTTCACAGTTCAGTTCACAGAGTCATATAATGGCTTATTGTTTGTGGGACAAATTGTACTTTGTAATTAATTTAATTTTTACGTCATTCACTATATGGTAAAAATATCGGTTACCTGTATTCTGTGGGTCAGTACGATCACAGCGATACCAAATTTATATAGTATTTGTAATATTTTGATACCTTTTAAAAAAATGTAAAACTTTGCAAAATACAAAAAACTTTTTGGGTCGCCATATTTATTGTGACACCTGTAACTTTTTTATATTTATGTCTATGGAGCTGGGTAAGGAGTATTTTTATGTGGGACAAGATGGCTATTTAGTGATACCATTTTGGGAAAGGTCTGATGGTTTGATCACTTTTTATTCCATTTTTTAAAGGAGGCAAAAAGTTGAAAAAACAGCCATTTGGCCATTTTGATATTTTTCCCCGCTACGTATGTGAGAAATATTTTAATATTCCGGACATTTTGGAGCGCAGGCATACCTAATGTGTTTATGTTTACTTTTCTTTCTTTATTTTTATATATGATCTAGGGAAAGGGGGGTGAGTTGAACTTTTGTATTTTTTGTGTTTTTTTATACTTTAAAAAACTTTTTTTTTTTTTTTTTTTTTTTTTTCTTTTACTTTTATGATCAGACCCCTTAGGGACCTTGAACCCTAGGGGGTCTAATCGCTCACACTATACACTGCAATACTAATGTATTGCAGTGTATAGCGAAATTCATTCCCTTCTATTACACGATGCCTCTGGCAACATGTAATAGATCTAAAGTAATGACAAGCCTGGGAGCCTTCAATAGGCTCCCGGCTGTCATAACAACTGATCACCGCCCTCTGATGACGTTCAGGAGGGCGGCGATCGGTGAAAGATGGCGGCTCCCGTGGTGGCTGTGCACTTTTGTGCACTTTAGAGGCCACAGTCACGTTTGACCACGGTGCCTAAAGTTTTAACAGCTGTGATCGGTGTCGGCACCGATCGCAGCTGTTAGCGGCGGGTGGTGGCTGTGATATATACAGCCGACACCCGCCGTGTATGGAGAGGGCTCAGCTCCTGAGCTCTCTCCATACAACCCTTCACACCCAATCACGTACATGTACGTGATTTTGTGTGAAGGAGTTAAAGGAAGTCTGTCTGCAGGAAAATTGGTATGAAACTAATGACAGTACCTTGTAGATCTGCTTCTACACTTTCCAAAGCTGTTTTTCATATTTTGCATTGCAGCTCCATTTTCATGAAAATCTTGTTTTTTCTTATACAGATTAGCTGCAAAGGGCTTATGGGGAATTTCTTCCCGTAACTACAAACTGTGAAAAATGGCAGATATGACTCAAGCAATGGGAAGTGCAACTGGGCAGCTGTTAGGGGCAATTATCCAGAGCAGAAAGTGAAGCCCTAGAAGGAGAAGAAACATCCATAAATCCCTTTTCAGCTAATTTGCATAAGAATAAAATCCTTATTTTCATAAAAATGGAGCTGCATTGCAGAAAGGCATCTTTGGAAAGTGTACAAGCAGCTCTACTAGGTACTGTTATTAGTTGGATTAATTATCAACAGTTCAAAAATTTAGGGCACGTGCAGATCATATTTTTTTTGTCCATTTGAGAGCTATAGTATACTTTCATAGACGAAAAAGAAAAAACATATCCATCGGTGAACTGACGCTAGGTTCACACCGTTCGAACAGAAAACTAATCCGCTTAAAAAAGTGGTTACCCGTGGACCCCATAGACTAAAATGGGGTCCACAGGGTTTCCGCCCGAAAAATGCGGAGAGAAAAGTCCTTTTTTAAGCGGATTCGGGGACGGGAACCCTGAACGGAGACTGGGCGCAGGTGTGAACCTAGCCTTATGCTGCTTACCATCTGTGCCGATTTTTATAGCAGACAGAAGTGTAGTCTAAAATGCTTATGTGTGCTCCAAAACGACTGATCTGTACAGTCAGTGTATAGTGGATATAAATACATTGGGATCATGAAATGATGACTCAAGTACAAAGAACAAAACGAGAACAAAAAAAAATGGATCCAATAAACATATCATGTTAGGTTTTCCAACCCCATGAAATCTTTTACCGCTGACCATCCCTTTTCTCTTGTGCCGATACTTCTTAGGTTCTTCCCTGCTATTCCAGGCTGCAGTCATGAGAGTAGAGTGCTGACACTACAGAGGTCACAGCAGTGGTCAGTGATTGGGTGTTGAGGTCATGTACTGACACAACATAGCAGAAGCTGGGTAAACAGAGACCACCAGGGGAACAAGGCATGGGAGTGGCAGGGGACTGGTAAGGTTGTTGGCAGCTGTTTGTAAAAAGTTCATAGAATTAGGAAAACCCTTTCATTGAATCGTTCCCCTAGCATATTGGGCCAGGATAATAGCAATTTCATTCAAGATTTTTCCATTAGCGAAATCTTATCTTAATTTTCGGAGGCAGAGGTTCTATGGGCCCCTCAGGACTACAACTACAGCACCCATTATAGTTGTCCCTAATAGCAATTCATTACACAAGCCATCACATTGTAACCTCAAACAGATGGCGAGAGCAGAGTCACCCAGCAGGTGCCCACTGCCGTGCCAGTAAACCATGCACTCTACATCGCGAGGTTGCGCTTCTAGCGGCAGACCCAGCGGCGAGTCTGTACAATGAAGGGCGCCCGGTGGTAACCGCTCGCCTGATGCTGTAGGCGGGGTCTAACGTTTTAGGGCGACCACGTGACAGCAGACGAAGCTATATATAGTGGGGCGACGCTCTGAAGGAATAATCTCTGCGGCTCGCTTACGCATTCATTCTTCATTCACCATGGTGGACAAATTCGCAGGGACGTGGAGGATGGTGGAGAGCAAGAATTTCGATGACTATATGAAAGCGCTTGGTGAGTATTAATAGACATTGGAAAAATAGGATATATTTATGCGTGTTGCTATATAGCATAATTTTATATATCTATCTATCTATATATCTATATCTATCTATATTTATCTATATAGATAGATATATATATCTATATAGATAGATATGTATACAAATTTACAATATATATATATATATATATATATATATATATATATATGTGCAGGAAATACGCCATGGAGGGTGTCTGGCATATGAATGAGGATGACTGGAACTTGCAGTCATGGGTGAGTGCCTGCAGCAGTGCTGACACTGGCCTTTTACAGGGGGATGGAGAAGTGCCACTGCAGAACAGGCAGCAATGTCTTCCCTGGGAGGGAATTGGGTGAGGAGGGTGAGGCAGGGTAGGTAGGACAAGATAGGGTGGGGGCTGCAGGATAGGGGTACAAAGGTTGAGGTGAAATGATGATAGTAGTATAGCAAAGAATCCCACAAAACAATAAATGACATTGTATACAATACATTGGTGATTTCTATTTATTCATCTAGACCAGTGTTTCCAGGACACCTCTAGAAAAAAAAAATCCTACCAAATAATTTTTACCTAAAGACAAAAACCTAGATAATGTTGCGTGAAGGCATGCAGTCTTCATCCCAACCACAGTATTGTGTGCCCCCTGGGTGCTGCAGAACCCCTGTTGGGAATTACTGATCTAGACTATGAGTGTTCATGTAAAAGAATGTAATTGTTGCATAAAGAAATTGTCTTATACATATAAAATTGCCCCAACCCTACGTATATCTTTGAAACACATGATGAACAGGATTAAAATGATAAAAGACACCATTATGTTAGAGAAGCGTATACATATAGACACATATATAATAAAAGTAAGATAATGCAGTTCCTGTGTGTTACACTAGTGTAGCTATTTACTGGAATAGGATATACATAATATGTGGGACAGGGTGAGCACACAGCTCCGCACCATTGTTAGGCGGCATGATCAATCCATAAGTTATAAGCAATGAACCTTGACGGGCAGTCTGTTTTTTCACGCTTCAGCAAGCTGCCACTTAATGACTGTGACCTTAGGCTTACATGTGAGGATACATAGAACTAGTTTCTGTGTATACATATATATAATATATATATATATATATATATATATATATATATATATATGTGTGTGTGTGTGTTTGTGTGTGTGTCTGTATATATATACATGCCCCCTCTGTAAAGATTGCTCACTTTGTGAAGTAACTTTTACAATAGTAAACCCTGAGGTATACAGTAAGACAAAATACAGTTGACCTTAGGTGCCATATGCACAACTTCAGTAGCCTGTTTGATTTTATTTTTAGTAGCCAGGCAATACTAACATCCATAGAAATAAATGGAAAAAAAGCTAAAAGTTTGGTTTTTATAGCGGATTACTTTGCATTCAGCAAAATGTCAGCATGGCATTCTAGTTTAGTCTTGCCTTTCACAATGAAGGAGTGATATTATACATAGCACAGGTGCCTAGCTGAGAACTATTGTGTTGTGTGAAACTAAATCCAAGGAAAGGGTTCTACTTTTTTCCCCAAAATAGCAATTCCCTTGTCCATGGGCTCAGTTTAGTATTGTGGCGCAATCCAGTTGACTAGAACGTGCTTGAGCTGCAATAGTATACATGGAGGACAATGGGGATGTTTCTGGAAAAAAATATAGTTATACATGCATATATGCTATAGGATGTCTGTCATGAAAGCTGAGGTTTGGGAATAAATGAATGATCATTTGTAAGCTAATAGTAAATGACCATAGCAGAAGGGGAGGTTGCCTTTATTGGGGGCTCTCAAGTGTAGTAAAGCCAGTGGTCATATAACATTACTAGGGCACCAGTATGCTTGAGACTTTATTGCTTAGTGGACATTAGGAAAAAGACCTAAGGAAGGTGATAGGAAAGGTTCATTGATGTATGGACAGGTATGGTTACATCAGCCACTTTACACAGGTTTACCTGTGCCACTTAGGCCACAGTAGGCTAGAAATGGGCTGTAATAGCTGTATCCATCTACATTTCGGAAGGGGACAGGGACCAGTTTGCCAAGTTCCCATTGGTTGGCATGGCATAAGAGGTCATATGGAGGACTTTCAGTTGTCCAGTGGTCAAACCAGCCAATAGGGTACGTTGTTGAGGTTCAAGTTGAACTTCCCATAAGTATATAAATAGGTTTAAAGTTATATTGAAAACATGTGACTGCCAACACAGAATTTTGATGTTATTGAGTGTCTGTGTGTTTATTTTGCGGTACTTGATTGGGAGGTCTAAAAAGTCATAATCCTCATAGAAGAGACTTGGTTTTATAGTCCTCTCACAACAGCAACACTTTCTAGTATGTACCAGTAAAAAAAGTAGTATTTATTAAGCTTTATGCTGTACTTATGAAACCAAGCAAGTAGCTACTAAAGGAGATCCCTATGTATTTTTATATATGTCTTGTGAAATTAGATAAGCCCAGGATAACATATGGGACTTGTGTGGGAGAGAAAGGGTTATTTCATGGTATAGTTCTTCCTTAGTGTCAGTTGACAATCGTTGCATTGTTAATGTATGTCCAGAGGTTTGAGGGGGGAGGGAGAGTTCTCCTTCTAGAGCACACTTTGTGTAGGCATGAAAGAGTGAATGTATTCAGAGACCGCACAAAAAATTAGTGACTTGATTCTCCCCCACGATACAGCTGGCACACCAGAAAATTGCATGGTACCACATTTTATAGCACTATACAAACAATGGTTATGTCTGTTAGCTAAGGAAAATGGTCAGTGCTATGAAGAGCTCTCCCTTGTAAGTTTTGATAGCAAAATGCTTTACATATCAATTAGCTCTGTATTAATATTTCAGCTAGTGTCAGAGCTATATGTGAACCATTTGTATTAAAGAACTTGTATGTTCTTGGCAAAGAGATAGGTCAAATGCAACACAGGCTTGCCAAAAGAATCACATGCACTATCTAAATGACCAACTTTCTTTTCACTAACTCTGACCTTGCTGTGAAGGTTGTATAAAAATGGTCTGAAGCATTGAGTGCCACAATGGTGCAGGTGTAAATGTTATTTTAGTGTCTACATATTTTACTATTACTTCCTGCAGAAATACTAGCAAGCAGTAGTATCAAATAAATATTGTTTGTACAACAGCCTGAAGCTTAAACACAGATTTTTATTTTGATTGTTATCTATTTCAACAGGTGTTGGCTTTACCACTCGACAAATTGCAAATGTTACCAAACCCACAACTATAATCTGCTTAGAAGGGGACGTGATTGTGCTGCAGACACAGAGCACTTTCAAGAACACTGAGGTCAAGTTTAAACTGAATGAGGAATTTGATGAGACCACAGCAGATGATCGCAAGGTTAAGGTGAGGCAGTTTAGTGTATCGTGTCCTTACATCGAGCTTCTTAAGCTTCTTCTACAGGGGCCTTAACATCAAGAGCAAGGAAACAATTATTTAGGACACTCCCCTTTTTACACGACATGCCCCCTCTTTATGTGCCACGCCATACCACAGAATTTTGGTTTTGGATATTTGCATATCAGCAGTCATGAATGGATGGCATACAGTTAGTGACATATCCTCTAGGCCATAACAGTGCAAGACAGGATGGTATGGATGAAAAATAATAGAAATAATCAATGTCGGCAAGTTCAAATCGATTAATTGAGATGACTTTCAGTTTTGGTTATTTTGCAATTAATTGCCCAGTCCTAGTGAAAAGTGTCTAATAAGTGAGGGATACCACTCAGGGTGTTCATGTAAAATAGAGGTCTAAAAAAATATGGAACGTTAGATTTAAATTGTCAGATTGGATATAAAAGGGCATAAAACTCTTATGCTAGTTCACATCTACCCTGTCCTATTGGTTCTTCTCGTTTGTCACAGGACTAGAACGGATCCCGAGAGACCACTTAGACTATAATAGGGTCCATCGGGTGTCCATTTTCTTTTACTAAAATCACTGTATGAAAAAGTTGGTCTTGGACATGGCGACAATGACTCCAATGGGAAACTCTGCGCAGATGTGAACATAGCCTTACAATGTAAATAATTGTTTCCTAATTAATAAACGTGGAAACTGACCATGGTTATTTTGGACCGTCTTTATTTTGGTTTCTTCTCTCCAGTTATCCTGTCTGTACAATGAGTAATTCAGCTAATAGGTACATAATAAATAAATAAATAAAAAAACTGCAGTAAATACAGTATTCTAATGTATAACAAAGGTTTACAAGTTGGTGAGCCTTTGGTTTATGTAATTCTGTGTATATTTGTAGTGCTTATGAGAATCCTATGATAATTCTATTTCTTGGAATCATATACTGTCTATTTAATACATGACTTTAATGAGATACAACAGTAAATTTGTACCACTTAGGTACTACATCGCTGCAAGATTTCATAGACAGATGGGTGGTAAACTGTGCCAAGATAGATATATATAAATCTTGTGACATCATATGCTCTGGAAAGAAGTAGATGGACTTTACTGAGGTCTGGAATGGAAACTATTTTGCAGTCCTATCATACGTGGTGGGTGGAAAAAATCTGCGTGTTGGCATGTTCAAAGATGTATCTGGAAGTTAAATAGTGTTGAATTCTAAAAACTGTTTTGGGAAAGAATCTTAAAGGGGTTATCCAGTTTCTACAAAATATGGGCCAAATAACAGGGTGCATCAATAGAAAACACTTCCTAATATATATACTGTTCAAATTCAGCACAGTTTATCTGATTTATCTTCAGGTCATTAACCACAGCTGTGACGCTTCGTTTGCACGTTCACTACCCCTCCCTTCCCTTAGTTCAGCCAGAAAACAAAACGTCACAGCAGCACCTGACCTCTTTGCCCCTTGAAGCCGCTCATGAGAGTCATTTATTGCCAGGTCAGATATATTATTTATTATTATTTATTAAGCTTACTTATATAGCGCCATCATATTCCGCAGCGCTTTACAGACATTGTCAGTATATATATATACATATATATACGGAGGAGAGTAATGCTGCACAGACTGTTGAAGTCAGACACAAGACAGACACTGTAACACAAAACAGACCCTGTAGCAGGGAGGAAATTTGCACACAGGGAGAGTGGGAAAAGGGAGAGGTACACAGTGAAAGCAGGCAGATGAATCATGGGAAATGTAGTTTTTCCACAGATTCACTGTATGTAAAGAACAGTGATACAAGGAGCAGCAAGTAAAATAAAGCCAAGCACAAGGGAACAGCACTGTATTTAGCACTGTTGTGAAGGTATTTGCAGTTAATTTTTGGAAGCTGGACAACCTCTTTAAGCATATCTCTCGAGACAAGACTTTCAGGTTATTTTGTTGGGACCTGAATTTAACTTTATTATAGTTCTTTTGAATCCACTTGGATATGTCTCATAAACTGCCACAAATCTGCATGTGTGATTCCTTTTGTGCTGTCTTGTGAGTAATGGCCTGTGATAAAGTTGATAAACCAACTCATCTGGTTGGCAGCTTATCTTCTTGAGAACAAGATGATCTGGCATGTTGAAGTTTAACATGCCTGACCTTCTCAGCTAATGTATATGGCTAGTTTTAGTTCCTTTAATTTATACATAGGAAATGTAGATGTGAGTGAGGCTTCAGCCTATTAAAGTTCATGGCAGTTATAAATGGATTTTGTCTTTTCAGTCCTTGGTAATCTTGGAAGATGGTAAACTGAAGTATGTGCAAAAATGGGATGGGAAGGAGACCACACTGGTGAGAGAAGTCAGTGACAACAAACTTGTTTTGGTGAGTCCAAATGTCATTTATTTGACAAAATCTCTCAATCTTGTTCTGCATCTTAGAGTCATGATTTTCCACAAAACTTTACACTTCAGAGCATGACTGCTAGTCTTAACCTTGTGTGAAGGTTGCTTTCATTCCCATGTACCTAAAACAATTCCTCACGTGTGTTTACATAGTTGCCTCGTTCAAACCACTCTACCCTGCTTAACCTCTATACAGACTAAATTCACATTTACATCTGCTTTGTAGGGAGTTGACATAGAGGGCATTTTATTGACAAAAAAGAATATTGCATTTCTCTAGTCCAAGTTACGTTACATTTTAGAACAATTGAGAAAGTACTTATAAGGCTCAGGCTCCATTTCAACTACTGCGTGTTCCTACCCTGATGACTACTGCAAAAAAACAACTTATTCCAAGCTGCATACATAGGTACCTTTCCATGGTATGCATCGGAAAATCTTCCCAACATACACAGCTGACTAAATGCTCACACACAGTGTGCACAAAGTCTTACACTTACATGCCATGCTGTACTACTCGATCAGTGTATAATGAGTTGATTAACCCATTAGGGAATTACTTATACAGGTTTCATAGGGTATCGGGGAGATTGAATATTTAAAATATATTTCCATTCATGGAGAGAAATTCTGGTTGTAGGATAGGGAATTTCTTTCTATGCAGTCAGTCCACAGGATATTGATGATGGAATTCCCCCTACCAGAGTGGCAGTTGAGTATGCTCACGTCTGCTCAATTCAACTCTATGGTACTGCTGAAGAAAAGTGGATTACAGTTCTTGGCTATCTCCAGCAGCCTAGAGTTGAATGGAGCCGCTTTCTTGTGCTTGGTGGGGGTCCATCAGTTGTACATCCACTGATCAGACACTTATCAATTATTCTGTGTTATCCTGCATTAAGTTGTAATCTTTAAAACCTCTTTAGTGAATATGCTGAATACTGGAAGAGATTATTTGGAGAAAAAAATATTATTCAATATGCTTTTGTTAATTAAACAGAGTGGTTATTAAGGTGGGGAATGTCAGTAGTAATAAATGTGAGCTTTTTCCTATGACTGTTACGCTTTGCCATGCTATATAAATGTAGTAGAATTATAGTTTGACAACTGTATTCTACTAATAATGGTGTTTTTGATTATCTCAAAACAGACTCTTACCCTGGGAGATGTTGTCTGCACGCGTCATTATGAAAAAGCCCAATAACCTGGCACTCTTGCGTATTACCCTGGTTTTCTTCGGTCTAAAGTTCAATGTATTCATAACAACCTTCTCTGTTTCCTCTTGCACTGAATGGGTTACAACAGCAGTATTAGAAACCGTTGTCAGTTTTGGATGCAGTATTTGCTATGGACTTGCAAAGTTATTTTTATTCCAGTGCCAAAAACAGTTGCTTCAGGGTTTTGGAAACTCATCTTGAAAATGTCTTGAAGGGGTACAAATAAGCTGCATGTATACTTTTTGGTAGTCTCAACAATATGGTACTTGTTATTTGAAACTGGTCAGTACTATTTGTCTCAGCCATTAAAATTTGTTTGATCTGAAGGGTATTCAGCGGAATGTGATTTTTCCATTGACGTACTCTATAGACATCATTGGAGCTAAAAGAATTACAAAAGGACATGGACCCCTTTTAAAAGGGGTTGTCTGCATCAATTATGTTTTAAGGTTCAGAATAGCATAAAAAAATAGAAGTGATTCCTACCTTACTGATCCCCTGCCACTCTCTGCTTCCTGGTCTCTCTAAACATACTGGCAGTGACTGCTTAGACAGTTAGAGGTTGAGGCAGGTCACCACTCTAGACAGTGATTGCCTGAGTTATTTTCTGTGTGTTGAGAAGGACCTTTGAAGCTGCAGGGATCTCTGAGGTGAGTATCACTCCTTGAATATATTTTTTTTAATTTTATTTCATTCTAAACCTTAAAAATAATTACTGACCAGAGAACATTTTTAATGTGTTCATCCTCAAATGGGTTTAAGAGTTAGAGCAAGTTACCTACTATCCAAAGCTATCTCTTGCAGTCCCCATTCAAATGAAAGGGGTGGAATGCACTGTCCAACCAGCTGCTCCACTCAAAACTGGGGTGAAAAACACCACAGTTCTCAAGATTAGTCAGGGTTGCAGCGATGGGACACCCACTGATCAGGAAGTTGTCCCCTAACCTTTGGCTTGGGAGTAACTTGCTCAAACTGGAATAATCCTTAAATACCCCTACTTATTTTTTGCTAGAGTACACATTATTTCTATTTTGTTGTATGAAATAATTTGCATTAGTTATACTCGTATTAGTGGCTTGAAAGTAATACATCTGCTTCACCCTTCACCATCAGTCCTGGAGTTTGTTTTATCCATTTAAGATGTTCATTTCATATATCACCAGATAGTGTTTGAGGACTGAACGAAAACTAACCACATGTCTAAAGAGCTGAAGTAAAATAATCTGACTTTTCTCGGGAACTGGGCTTGTAATGTTTTATCAGTGACAGTATGCATCTGACTTGTAAGAAAATATTTCAAACCTAGTATGTATATGGAAGTGCTGCTGAAGTACAGTGGCTGCACCGTACATTGTGTCATCTTAATGTTTGTTATTCATGTACAGAGTTAAGTATTTGAGATATTTATGTATGAAATAAATGGATTAAATTCCTGATCTGCAGGATCTGGTCAAGATTAAAAAAAAAAAAAAAAATCTGGATATGAAACCTCAGAGTTTATAGCAATTTGTATTAAAACGATAAATGGCTGATAACCATTCCTATACCTCAATGTGAAGAAAGTATCTTCTGGTAGCACTGAACATAAATTTCTATTGTTTTGGAAAGCCTACATAAGCCATTACCCGGTTGTATGCTGATCTGTTAAACTAAATGACTCTTATATTGATGTGTTTTTATACACTAATCACTCCAAATAAAATGTTCTGCAAAAACAACATTTTGACCTTGACTTTTTCCCATCATAAAATCTTAAAGAAAAACAAGTTATAACATCAGAAAGCATAACATTACATAATATAACATAACATAATATTTAAAGCATAACTAGATTTTTGAACAACTTTTGATATAATGTAATTAAAAGGGTTGTCCAGGATAAATTGATATTTAAAGTTTATGGCTCCCATGCCCCCTCCTCCAACTTTGTAATTTACCTTTTTGTTTTTTTTTCTTTGACCCATAGGTCATGTGACCGCCACAGGCCCCCCTTTTTTTTTCTTTTTTCTTTTATTTCCACTGATGTTGCGGGATCTCAGTGTGATTGATATCCGGACTCACAACGTCAGCTGAAAATACCCGCCCCCCAGCCCAATTATACTTACCATTACTTCATGGAAGATCCAGACCCGGGACGTCACTTCTGGAAGGCCGCCTCTTCTTCATTGCGTGTGCGGCCGCCAACACATTCACAGTACTGCTGGAATGCTGTTATGTGCAGTGCAGTGGGAAGCTGGCACACCCCCCAACTCTACTCACCTCCTGCGCTTGCTTCCGGAACCACCTCCTTCAATAAGTGTGCTGGCATATTGGAATGCCAGCATGTGCAGTAGCTGGCATTTTCCTCCAGCCCAGTCTGCTTGCATTGAGCAAGCATACTGTATTATGGAAGATTGTTTTATTTGGCAAACACAGTAGCCGGCAGTCTCCTCCACTTGAGTCTTCTGGCTGAATACATGATTATGGGAGTTTTGCCTAGCCAACGCAAAAACAATAGTAAAAGAGAAAATATAAAAAATAAGTGGATTATCTATGTTATTTTTTTTAAAACAAAATAAATTATACTGTGCGGGAGCCACTGTGAAGAATATTATACTGTGCAGGGGGGGGGCTCAAAATTCCTGCTGGAAGACGTGTTATATCTGCATCACAGCTTTCTCACTATAATCTTGCACATATGTGTAGTGCTCCACAGCCATGTCATTCCCCATACAATACTGTGCATGAATCAGCTATGGAGCTATTGGGGTCTGCACAGTACTATAGGGTAAAGGGGATAATGGGAAAATACTCAGGATAGTTGGCACACATGTAGGATTTCAGTGAAGGAGCTGTGGTGTAGGCTATTAGAAGGAAGCTGTTGGGTGGGCACTAGGCCCTTCAGTCCGACACTGCATATATATGAAAAAGAGAGAGAAACATACATTTCTATAAAGAGTTAATCATAAAGAGTTACATAGAGAGAGATATGTAGTTGTCAAAATATTCATGTGTGTGTATGTGTAAACATATATTTACCAAATGCCAAAAAAGCATCAAGAAGGAGTTGTTGTCAAGAAGGAGATGATCTGTTCCGGCAGGTTACTTGAAAACTGTCAGAAATTGGTGCTATACCAATCGCTGCAATTGACCAACCAATTTCAGGTGAGCAGAGCAGTGTAAAATAATGATCACTGCTCAGCTCACGTCACTCCCTCTGGGATTTGCGAGCAGAGCAGTCACTGTGCTGCCCTGAGCACCATATTAGTGCGCAACCTCTACGACTTACCTGCGATACTGTGATCTTGATCTCCTGAGTGTGCTCATCTCCTCTGCCTAGAATCCTGGCTCCTCCAGCCTCATCCACACTCCTCTAGGACTCTCCATACCTCTGCCACCGTTCGTCCATCCATCTGTGCAGAAACTCGTTCAGTTTTAGCTACCTTCTTTTAATTTTCTTATCTAATAGTAGTTAGAATCAATTGCACTAGATAGATATGTAGAAGTCTCTCTCTCTCTCTCTCTCTCTCTCTCTCTCATATATATATACACTACCGTTCAAAAGTTTAGGGTCAATAAGAAATTTTCTTATTTTTGAAAGAAAAGCACAGTTTTTTCAATGAAGATAACATTAAATGAATCAGAAATACACTCTATACAGTAATACCTCGTACATTCGCGAGGTTAGGTTACAGAGCGGGTCGCGGATTGCGAGGAATCGCGAATGTTTGGTACAAGCGCTTAGAAGCGCTTACAATGCCGATTTCTAATGTTTAACTCCTAAATATCAATAAACTTTACCCTACAGTACTGTACAGTATACTAAAGTATACTGTACAGTACTGTATATTAATACATTCATTCATTTTTCTTATACACTCACAGTAAAATGAAACTAATTACCGGGTACGTAACGAACAGAACGCTACTACCCAATAGCGAAGGTGTTTTTTTTAATTAAATTTCACAGATCTGAGAAAAAAGAGCAAAATCTATATATGTTAGTTGGCAAAAAAATATCGCGAATCTGTGAATTCGCAAATTCGGAAACGCGAGTGTACGAGGTATTACTGTACATTGTTAATGTGGTAAATGACTATTCTAGCTGCAAACATCTGGTTTTTAATGCAATATCTACATAGATGTATAGAGGCCCATTTCCAGCAACCATCACTCCAGTGTTCTAATGGTACATTGTGTTTGCTAACTGTGTAAGAAGGCTAATGGATGTTTAGAAAACCCTTGTGCAAGTATGTTAGCACAGCTGAAAACAGTTTTGCTGGTTAGAGAAGCTATAAAACTGACCTTCCTTTGAGCTAGTTGAGAATCTGGAGCATTACATTTGTTAGTTCGATTAAACTCTCAAAATGGCCAGAAAAAGAGAACTTTCATGTGAAACTCAACAGTCTATTCTTGTTCTTAGAAATGAAGGCTATTCCATGCGAGAAATTGCCAAGAAACTGAAGATTTCCTACAACGGTGTGTACTACTCCCTTCAGAGGACAGCACAAACAGGCTCTAACCAGAGTAGAAAGAGAAGTGGGAGGCCCAGCTGCACAACTGAGCAACAAGACAAGTACATTAGAGTCTCTAGTTTGAGAAATTGACGCCTCACAGGTCCTCAACTGGCAGCTTCCTTAAATAGTACCTGCAAAACGCCAGTGTCAACGTCTACAGTGAAGCGGCGACTCAGGGATGCTGGCCTTCAGGGTAGAGTGGCCAAGAAAAAGCCATATCTGAGACTGGCTAATAAAAGGAAAAGAATAATATGGGCAAAAGAACACAGACATTGGACAGAGGAAGATTGGAAAAAAGTGTTATGGACAGACGAATCGAAGTTTGAGGTGTTTGGATCACACAGAAGAACATTTGTGAGACGCAGAACAACTGAAAAGATGCTGAAAGAGTGCCTGACGCCATCTGTCAAGCATGGTGGAGGTAATGTGATGGTCTGGGGTTGCTTTGGTAAAGTGGGAGATTTGTACAAGGTAAAAGGTATTTTGAATAAGGAAGGCTATCACTCCATTTTGCAACGCCATGCCATACCCTGTGGACAGCGCTTGATTGGAGCCAATTTCATCCTACAACAGGACAATGGCCCAAAGCACACCTCCAAATTATGAAAGAACTATTTAGGGAAGAAGCAGGCTGCTGGTATTCTATCTGTAATGGAGTGGCCAGCGCAGTTACCAGATCTCAACCCCATTGAGCTCTTGTGGGAGCAGCTTGACCGTATGGTACGCAAAAAGTGCCCATCAAGCCAATCCAACTTGTGGGAGGGGCTTCTGGAAGCATGGGGTGAAATTTCTCCAGATTACCTCAGCAAATTAACAGCTAGAATGCTAAAGCAAAGTTTGAAGGAGATAATTATTATTTCAAATAAAAATCATTATTTCTAACCTTTTCTATGTCTTGACTATATTTTCTATTCATTTTGCATCTCATTTGATAAATAAGAGTGTGAGTTTTCTTGGAAAACACAAAATTGTCTGGGTGACCCCAAACTTTTGAACGGTAGCGTATAGTTCAATTTTAGGTCCTTTTTTATTTTGACATCTTTACTAGAGATGAGCGAATCAAAGCTGTAATTGGAATAGATTCACAGACGGTGAACCAGAACCACTCATATAAATAGTAAGATCACAGAATTGGTCCCAAGCATAAAGATAAAATATAACTTTTAATAAATACCACTAAAATACCCAACCCACAATATATCATCGACCTCTGTAGATATAAACAAAAGATTAAAGAGAGCGTATTCAAATGAATCAAAGAAGTTGATCCCATATAGTGGAAGGAAGTCTGAATGCTGAATTGACTATAGATATATATATGTCGACCAAATATATCAATAAAGCTGCATAGACCTCATATCATTCCCCCGGTTTGATTACTGGTATCAACTACAATAAAAAGGCTCTCTAATATCAAATAACGCTCCTATAAGACGTTCCTGTCTTCATACAGCGTCTCTGACTATCTCAACGCGTTTCCCCTTTCTATATAAAGGTTCATCAGGAGTTGATAATTCAAGCTAAGACTTAGATATGTCCCAGATAGATACATAGATACAAAGATAAGTACAAACGCGGTTAAAACCACGATTCCTGGAGCTCAGATGGTAAGCTCCGGTATTATAATGCGGCCGACGCTGAAGCTCGCTCGTTTGAATGTAATATAGACATGCGCGAGCAATAGAACACACACCCCTATGATGTCACAACCAATCAGGGCTCTCGACATAGAACACCCTATCAATGGCCAGTTACAGACGCATATTAAGGGGTAAGCGGAGAATTATAACATGAGTATGAAGGATCAGCTATAGAAAGAAGCCAAAGTAAACAACTATATGAAGAGAACGCAATATACAGATGGTACTCATATAAATGAGAATAGGGTACGTTTATCCTGAAGATAACACCAGAATATAGAATCCCCCATTACACCTATTTAAATATGAATATAGAGTCCATCTATCTATTCTGCGGATATAATCAGAGTGAATAGCCTTGCATTATACAGTCATATGAAAAAGTTTGGGCACCCCTATTAATCTTAATCATTTTTAGTTCTAAATATTTGGGTGTTTGCAACAGCCATTTCAATTTGATATATCTAATAACTGATGGACACAGTAATATTTCAGGATTGAAATGAGGTTTATTGTACTAACAGAAAATGTGCAATATGCATTAAACCAAAATTTGACCGGTGCAAAAGTATGGGCACCTCAACAGAAAAGTGACATTAATATTTAGTAGATCCTCCTTTTGCAAAAATAACAGCCTCTAGTCGCTTCCTGTAGCTTTTAATCAGTTCCTGGATCCTGGATGAAGGTATTTTTGACCATTCCTCTTTACAAAACAATTCCAGTTCAGTTAAGTTTGATGGTCGCCGAGCATGGACAGCCCGCTTACAGTGACACCATCTGCAGCAAGATGATGCTGCAGCTCTTTGGAGGTGGTCTGTGGATTGTCCTTGACTGTTCTCACCATTCTTCTTCTCTGCCTTTCTGATATTTTTCTTGGCCTGCCACTTCTGGGCTTAACAAGAACTGTCCCTGTGGTCTTCCATTTCCTTACTATGTTCCTCACAGTGTAAACTGACAGGTTAAATCTCTGAGACAACTTTTTGTATCTTTCCCCTGAACAACTATGTTGAACAATCTTTGTTTTCAGATCATTTGAGAGTTGTTTTGAGGAGCCCATGATGCCACTCTTCAGAGGAGATTCAAATAGGAGAACAACTTGCAATTGGCCACCTTAAATACCTTTTCTCATGATTGGATACACCTGGCTATGAAGTTCAAAGCTCAGTGAGGTTACAAAATCAATTTTGTGCTTCAGTAAGTCAGTAAAAAGTAGTTAGGAGTATTCAAATCAATAAAATGATAAGGGTACCCAAATTTTTGCACCGGTCAAATTTTGGTTTAATGCATATTGAACATTTTCTGTTAGTACAATAAACCTCATTTCAATCCTGAAATATTACTGTGTCCATCAGTTATTAGATATATCAAATTGAAATGGCTGTTGCAAACACCCAAATATTTAGAACTAAAAATGATTAAGATTAATAGGGGTGCCCAAACTTTTTCATATGACTGTAAATGTCAAATCCGCAATCCAAATAAGGACAATATGAACATAAATAAGTATTCTAATAAATATTGTCAAAACAGCAAAAAAAAAAAAAATGCATCGCCCTGATGGAGATAAATCTATATGAAGGAAGTAAATGAAATAGCCTCGTTGAGTCCTAAAAGCTTAATGGATTTAAACCTAAAAATCCACTGAGCTTCTTTACATAGGATAACCCGATCCCAATCTCCACCACGAGGGGATTTATGCACCCTTCCATACCTTGAAATTTTATGGAGAATACATCCCCATGATGATGCTCCCACACATGATTGGCAATTGGGGTATCTGTTCTACAAGTAATATCACTAATATGATCTAGAATCCGTCTACGAAATTGTCTCTTAGTTTTGCCCACATAATTTAGCGGGCAAGAACACGATGCTACATAAACTACTCCTTCTGTGAGACAATTAATAAATTCCCTAATTACATATTGTTGACCCGTGGCATGTGCTGTTATAGTGGAACCTTTGCCTATATAGGCGCAGGCTCGACTTGCTCCACATTTGTAAGTGCCAGGGGGTCGCTTAGTACCCAGCCAGGTTGAACCAGTTTGAATAGAATTTAGATGACTATGTGTTATCCTATCTGCAAGATTCCTCCCTCTCCGATATGTAATCGAGGGTTTAGAGGTAATTACTTCAGAGACATCAGGATCTTGTTTTAAGATGTCCCAATACATCCGTAATATTTTAAAAACTTCCTCTGATTTATTATCATATGTACCAATCATTTTAATATTATTAGATGTCGGCAAACGATGTCTGGGTACTAATAAAGATTCTCTCGGAGTGTCTCTGGCTAATTTACATGACGTTTCTAGTAGATGTCAAGGATATCCTCTTTCCATAAATCTATCAACCAAAAGTTGACTCTGTTGATCGAATTCCTGTAAAGCTGAACAATTCCTCCGAACACGGAGGAATTGTCCCTTTGGTATACCCCTTTTTAAAGGTTTAGGATGGTGACTTTCCCATCTCAACAGGGAGTTAGTTGCTGTGGTTTTCCTATATAAAGTCGTAGACAGAGAATTATCTTCTGTAATCGAAATCATAATACCTAAGAAAGCAATATGTTTCTCATGGATGAAGGATGTGAAATGAAGATTTAAATTGTTCTTATTCAAAAAAGATACAAATTCATGAAAAGCATCAAAGGAACCTGACCATACAATCAAGATATCATCTATGTATCTAATCCAGACCACGATGTAATTAGTCCATTGTTCACACTGTTCATTAAAGACGTGGCGTTCCTCCCACCACCCTAAATAGATATTTGCATAAGTGGGTGCGGTGGGGCTCCCCATAGCGGTGCCCCGCCGCTGATGGAAAAAACGTCTGTTGAACAAGAAAGAGTTGTGTGTCAAGATTCAACTCAACAATTCTAAAATGAAACTGTTATGGGCTGTAAATTGGGTACCACGAGTCCCCAGAAAATATTCCACAGCTCCACATCCCAAATCGTGGGGGATGGAGCTGTAGAGTGCCTCAACATCTAAACTGGCAAGAAGGGCCCCAGATGGAGGATGGATGTCCTCAAGATGTCGGAGGACATCCATCGTGTCTCTCACATAAGATGGAAGAGCCAGCACAAAGGGACGTAGTATTTTATCAATATAAGTGCTGGCTCCTTGTGTCAAACCATCAATACCAGACACAATTGGGCAACCCTTAAGAGGGTTGAGGCTCTTGTGTATTTTAGGCAAACAATAGAAAGTGGGGACTCGTGGAAACCTCGGATACATATATTCCCATTCTTTATGGGAAATAAGTCCCTCTGATTTAGCACAGTCAAGGATACGTATGAGCTGGTCACAATAAGTGGAGGTAGGGTCACCAGGTAGATTTTCATAATTAGAGGTATCAGTTAAGATATTATCACACATGGAAATATATTGTTCCCGATCCATCACCACTAAATTACCTCCCTTATCTGCCGACTTGATAACTATTGTGTCATCTTTCTCAAGGTTGATAAGGGCCTTAAGTTGGGGAGTAGTCAAATTACTTTTACCTTTGGAGCCCCCTTCCAGGTGTGATAACCTATCCACTACTAATTTCTCAAAGATGTCAATGCATCTAGTATCACAAGGTGGTGGATTTGTTCGATTTTTTAATCTTAAATCAGTTTGTGGAGTAGATTCTACTAAACCCTGCCCTTCTAAAAATAGAGACTCTAATACACGGAGACCCTGTAGATCTTGTATCTCAATACCCAGCTCTCTAGATCTCCTAAATTCAATGCTCTTCATGAATTTAGACCATCTTAGTTTCTGTACAAATAATGCCACATCCTTAACCCAACCAAAATGATTGAATTTGGTCGAAGGAACAAACGATAATCCTTTACATAGTACACTTAATTCAATGTCAGTAAGAGTTCGTTGTGATAGGTTGATAACCTGTAAAGCGTTATCTGTCACTGTTTCATTACATTTAAATGGGGTTCCTATCGCCCGCAAAGTAGATATTGTGTAATCTGTGGGGTTTGGGATAAAAAAAAAAAACATTACCACCATTCTCAGTCTGTACTAACATCTCGCCACCATTAGTTTTCTCCTTTCTACCTCTGCCCCTATTAAAGATGGCAGAACTCCTACCTCTATTTCGGTTGAAGTTCTTAGATCTTGAGATACAAGATCTACAGGGTCTCCGTGTATTAGAGTCTCTATTTTTAGAAGGGCAGGGTTTAGTAGAATCTACTCCACAAACTGATTTAAGATTAAAAAATCGAACAAATCCACCACCTTGTGATACTAGATGCATTGACATCTTTGAGGAATTAGTAGTGGATAGGTTATCACACCTGGAAGGGGGCTCCAAAGGTAAAAGTAATTTGACTACTCCCCAACTTAAGACCCTTATCAACCTTGAGAAAGATGACACAATAGTTATCAAGTCGGCAGATAAGGGAGGTAATTTAGTGGTGATGGATCGGGAACAATATATTTCCATGTGTGATAATATCTTAACTGATACCTCTAATTATGAAAATCTACCTGGTGACCCTACCTCCACTTATTGTGACCAGCTCATACGTATCCTTGACTGTGCTAAATCAGAAGGACTTATTTCCCATAAAGAATGGGAATATATGTATCCGAGGTTTCCATGAGTCCCCACTTTCTATTGTTTGCCTAAAATACACAGGGGCCTCAACCCTCTTAAGGGTTGCCCAATTGTGTCTGGTATTGATGGTTTGACACAAGGAGCCAGCACTTATATTGATAAAATACTACGTCCCTTTGTGCTGGCTCTTCCATCTTATGTGAGAGACGATGGATGTCTTCCGACATCTTGAGGACATCCATCTTCCATCTGGGGCCCTTCTTGCCAGTTTAGATGTTGAGGCACTCTACAGCTCCATCCCCCACGATTTGGGATGTGGAGCTGTGGAATATTTTCTGGGGACTCGTGGTACCCAATTTACAGCCCATAATAGTTTCATTTTAGAATTGTTGAGTTTTATCTTGACACACAACTCTTTCTTGTTCAACAGACGTTTCTTCCATCAGCGGCGGGGGCACCGCTATGGGGAGCCCCACCGCACCCACTTATGCAAATATCTATTTAGGGTGGTGGGAGGAACGCCACGTCTTTAATGAACAGTGTGAAAAATGGACTAATTACATCGTGGACTGGATTAGATACATAGATGATATCTTGATTGTATGGTCAGGTTCCTGTGATGATTCCGCTTAAATATGGCTATAACTCAAAGCTGTATTTTGGTCTCTGGGTAGCGTATCTCTTTACTCATAAGGTGCGCAGCCATAATCATAGGTATATTGCCAATAGTGGCCGGACTGGAACAATAGGGCTTTGTATCCATCCCAGCAGGGCTCCATTGAATTCCTACACAGTCCTGGCTGATCAAACAAACATGCATTGTGCAGGTAGATCAGACCTGTTTGATAACATTATATCATTCCACTTGGTCTCAGCTCTTTACAAAGAATCTGGACTTGAGTGCATTAATCCATCAGACTTGCTGTTGCTGATGACCTCATTCTGGGTGGTGTCATCAAGGGTATATAAGATGAGGTAAGAGGCAGTGGGAGGAGATTGTCCTGGGACTACAAGAGAACACTATGAGGATATTACAGACAGACCACTGTGAAGAGCATGCAGGCTGGAATGCTGCTGCTTACTATGATCAGACTACAAGAGACTATTACTGAGAGACTGTGATGAGAGCATGCAGGCTGAGATGCTGGAGTTAATGCCGCTGCCTCCACTGGTTATTCACACATGACAGAGCATGTGTGAGTGTTGGACTATAGAGCCACATCAAGGAGATGCGTGGTAAAGTAATTATTTCAATTTTATTCCCTTTTTATTTTTATTGTACTGTATATTGTAACTAGTAACTGTTAATGCTTGCATACATCTGCATATCTGTTCTGAACTGCATGTGTTAGATGTTAATACCGACACATTTAGGGGTTAATAAATATATAAAATTTAGAAAGCTTGTCTTGTATTTATCTTGTGAACCCGGCACTCACTGGCGGTGAGTGTGGTTTTATATGAAAGAAGACTCAGGTGTGAGCCAAAGCGGTGTTGGCGCACTGAGGATCTTTCACATTGCTCGCGCATGTCTATATTACATTCAAACGAGCGAGCTTCAGCGTCGGCCGCATTATAGTACCGGAGCTTACCATCTGAGCTCCGGGAATCGTGGTTTTAACTGCGTTTGTACTTATCTTTGTATCTATGTATCTATCTGGGACATATCTAAGTCTTAGCTTGAATTATCAACTCCTGATGAACCTTTATATAAAAAGGGAAAACGCGTTGAGATAGTCAGAGACGCTGTATGAAGACAGGAACGTCTTATAGGAGCGTTATTTGATATTAGAGAGCCTTTTTATTGTAGTTGATACCAGTAATCAAACCGGGGGAATGATATGAGGTCTATGCAGCTTTATTGATATATTTGGTCGACATATATATATCTATAGTCAATTCAGCATTCAGACTTCCTTCCACTATATGGGATCAACTTCTTTGATTCATTTGAATATGCTCTCTTTAATCTTTTGTTTATATCTACAGAGGTCGATGATATATTGTGGGTTGGGTATTTTAGTGGTATTTATTAAAAGTTATATTTTATCTTTATGCTTGGGCCCAATTCTGTGATCTTACTGTAATTGGAATAGAAGTGGAATTCGATCCGAATTTCAGGAAATCTTCGATTCGCCACAATTCTGGATTTCCTCATGCTTCGATGCATCGAATCGCATTTTTTTATAAAATGGCCGCTGCGCACGTTAGAACAAGGGGGAAGGGACTCTGGGAGCGTGGGATCACCCACAATGCCAAGTGTGCAGCTAATCAGCAGCCAGCCCTGTGATGTCACAGCCCTATAAAAACCCTTGGCCATTTTATGTACAGTCATTCCACATCACTCTTACTGTAGGGACAGACGTTGGCAGGAGCTAGGGAAAGACTTAGAAAACATATAGAAGTTCAGGGAAAGAGGCAAAGCTTTAGAACTGTAGGGAAAGGATAGGGAGGAATTGAGGGAAGAATTTGGGGTGGTTGCAGGGTCATTTACAGCAAGAATTTGCAGCATAATTCACATTGCAGCACTCACTGCCGTTATACTGCTGCTCATTACTCATATCTGTGTCTTCAATGTGGAACACAACAAGCCTTTTGCAGTGCAGTACAGCAAAAAAACTGTGAATTATCATACACTAATATCTGCACATATCTGTAAAAAAAAAACCTTTTTAAAGGTGTTTATTTTAAGGGGCTTATTCACTGTTCTTGCAAAGCATAACATTATTCAGTACTATTGTGCCAAAGCCATATCTGCACGTATCTGTAAAAAAAGCCTTTTTAAAGGCGTTTATTATAAGGGGCTTATTCACTGTTCTTGCAAAGCATAACATTATTCAGTACTATTGTGCCAAAGAAAACTGAATTATCATCCAATAATATCTACACATATCTGTAAAAAAAGCCTTTTTAAAGGTGTTTATTATAAGGGGCTTATTCACTGTTTTTCCAAGGCATAACATTAGTCCGTACTATTGTGGGAGGCAGGTGGGGGTAGCTGTGGGAGGGGGTGGGGGTGTGTGATGAACACCCAGTTGTATATCTTTCTTAGAAATGTATTTTTACTTGCTCATATCAGTCCTCCACATACTTTTAGGAATGTTGTGCTAAATGTTGTGGGAGGAGTTGTGTGCAGGGCACTAGCCATATGCTGAACGGAGACCTAGATTCTTGGTCATTCAGCAAAGAGACAGCAAGGAGTTTCTATCTTGGAGAGGATGTGAGTGCATGTGATGCTGTAGACTGAAGCATGGGCCATGAGGCCTTTTTCTTTGTTCTGGACAGCATGTAGGAGACATATGCCCTGTAACTTGCTTAAGGAAGCATCCTAGGCCAAAATCCTGCTGAGGCCTAGAGAAACGGACTACAAACTTGTGCCGCTATTTTTCTATGTTTTATTTCCCATTTTATTTTCTGTACGTAATTTTACTTTTATCCGTATTTTGCTTGGTACGTGATATACAGTACAGACCAAAAGTTTGGACACACCTTCTCATTCCAAGAGTTTTCTGTATTTTCATGACTATAAAAATTGTAGATTCACACTGAATTCATCAAAACTATGAATTAACACATGTGGAATTATATACTTAACAAAAAAGTGTGAAACAACTGAAAATATGTCTTATATTCTAGGTTCTTCAAAGTAGCCACCTTTTGCTTTGATTACTGCTTTGCACACTCTTGGCATTCTCTTGATGAGCTTCAAGAGCTAGTCACCTGAAATGGTTTTCACTTCACAGGTGTGCCCTGTCAGGTTTAATAAGTGGGATTTCTTGCCTTATAAATGGGGTTGGGACCATCAGTTTTGTTGTTCAGAAGTCAGGTGGATACACAGCTGATAGTCCTACTGAATGGAGTGTTAGAATTTGTATTATGGCAAGAAAAAAGCAGCTAAGTAAAGAAAAATGAGTGGCCATCATTACTTTAAGAAATGAAGGTCAGTCAGTCCGAAAAATTGGGAAAACTTTGAAAGTGTCCCCAAGTGCAGTGGCCAAAACCATCAAGCGCTACAAAGAAACTGGCTCACATGAGGACCGCCCCAGGAAAGGAAGACCAAGAGTCACCTCTGCTGGGGAGGATAAGTTCATCCGAGTCACCAGCCTCAGAAATCGCAGGTTAACAGCAGCTCAGATTAGAGACCAGGTCAATGCCACATAGTTCTAGCAGCAGACACATCTCTACAACAACTGTTAAGAGGAGACTGTGTGCAGCAGGCCTTCATGGTAAAATAGCTGCTAGGAAACCACTGCTAAAGACAGGCAACAAGCAGAAGAGGCTTGTTTGGGCTAAAGAACACAAGGAATGGACATTAGACCTGTGGAAATCTGTGCTTTGGTCTGATGAGTCCAAATTTGAGATCTTTGGTTCCACCACCGTGTCTTTGTGCGACGCAGAAAAGGTGAATGAATGGACTCTACATGCCTGGTTCCCACCATGAAGCATGGAGGAAGAGGTGTGATGGTGTGGGGGTGCTTTGCTGGTGACACTGTTGGGGATTTATTCAAAATTGAAGGAATACTGAACCAGCATGGTTACCACAGCATCTTGCAGAGCCATGCTATTCCATCCGGTTTGCGTTTAGTTGTACCATCATTTATTTTTCAACAGGACAATGACCCCAAACACACCTCCAGACTATGTAAGGGCTATTTGACCAAGAAGGAGAGTGAGGGGGTGCTACGCCAGATGACCTGGCCTCCAAAGTCACCAGACCACAATCCAATCGAGATGGTTTGGGGTGAGCTGGACCGTAGAGTGAAGGCAAAAGGGCCAACAAGTGCTAAGCATCTCTGGGAACTCCTTCAAGACTGTTGGAAGACCATTTCAGGTGACTACCTCTTGAAGCTCATCAAGAGAATGCCAAAAGTGTGCAAAGCAGTAATCAAAGCAAAAGGTGGCTACTTTGAAGAACCTAGAATATAAGACATATTTTCAGTTCTTTCACACTTTTTTGTTAAGTATATCATTCCACATGTGTTAATTCATAGTTTTGATGCCTTCAGTGTGAATCTACAATTTTTATAGTCATGAAAATACAGAAAACTCTTGGAATGAGAAGGTGTGTCCAAACTTTTGGTCTGTACTGTATATTTCTGTGTATGTTAATGCTTAGTACCGACCCACTTGGGTTAATAAATATATAAAATTTAAAAAGCTTGTTTCGTATTATCCTATGACCCAGTCCGCTCACGGGGTGTGAGTGGGAGGTAAAGAAGGTTGGTCGTAGGTGTGGCAAGTGGCATGGCAAGGCAAGATCCTTCACAGTGGTGGCAGGAGCAGTATCGGTTCCATCAGCAGCAGCCTGAGCCTAGAGTCGCTGATGAGTAGCTTTCTTCAGCCGCATAGTGAAGAAGTTGATCATCAGCAGACACAGAGCAGAATTTGAACCAGCAGGTGGTGGCATACTTAGAGTGCACCTTGCCACCCGTCATCGAAGATCCGCTGGAGTACTGGGCAGCCAAACTGGATTTGTGGCCACAACTGGCCGAGTTTGCCCTGGAAAAGCTGTCCTGCCCAGCCAGTAGTGTGGCATCAGAGTGGGTGTTTAGTGCGGCAGGGGCCATAGTTACTCCAAGGAGAACTCGCCTGCCCACCCAAAATTTGGAGAGACTGACCTTTGTGAAGATGAATCAGGTGTGGATCAGCCAGGATTTCCACCCATCAATGCTTGATGCAGCAGATTAAATAATCCATTCTGTCTCACCACACTCTGTCACTGGGTGACTGTATGGCCTGCTAAGGCTGTTGCTACCTACACATTATATCACCTTGCCACTCTGTCGTCAACTAATGCTGCTGCCACCTCCGTACTCTGCCATTGGATGACTGTATGGCCTCCTCACGCTGCTGCCACCTCCTCACTCTGCCACCGGTTTACGGTATGGCCTCCTAAGGCTGTTGCTACCTACACATTATATCACCTTGCCACTCTGTGGCCTACTCACGCTGCTGCCACCTCCGCACTCTGCCACTGGGTGAGTGTATGGCCTCCTCATGTCACAGCCATTGGGTCACTGTATGCCCTCCTGCCCTCCTCATGTTGGTGCCACTGGGTCACTGTATGGCTTCCTCATGTTACTGCCACTTGGTCACTGTATAGCCTTCTCATACCGCTTCCACTGGGTCACTGTATGGTCTCCTCATGTTGCTGCCACTGGGTCAACTGTATGGCCTCCTCATACTGCTGCCACTGGGTCACTGTTTGGCCTCCTCATGCCGCTGCCACTGGGTCATTGTATGGCCTCCTCATGCTGCTGCCACTTGGTCACTGTATGGCCTCCTCATGTTGCTGCCACTTGGTCACTGTATGGCCTCCTCATACCACTGCCACTGGGTCACTGTATGGCCTCCTCATGTTGCTGGCACTTGGCCATTGTATGGCCTCTTCATACCGCTGCCGCTGGGTCACTGTATGTCCTTCCTTATGTTGCTGCCATGGGGTCATTGTATGGCCTCCTCATGCCACTGCCACTAGGTCATTGTATGGCCTTATCATGTTGCTGCCACTTGGTCACTGTATGGCCTCCTCATGTTGCTGCCACTGGGTCACTGTATGGCCTCCTCATACCACTGCCACTGGGTCACTGTATGGCCTCCTCATGTTGCTGCCACTGGGTCATTGTATGACTTCCTCATGCTGCTGCCACTGGGTCATTGTATGACCTCCTCATGTTGCTGCCGCTTGGTCACTGTTGCCCTCCTCATAAAGTTGCCACTGTGTCACTGTATGGCCTCCTCATGTTGCTGCCACTGGGTCATTGTATGACTTCCTCATGCTGCTGCCACTGGGTCATTGTATGACCTCCTCATGTTGCTGCCGCTTGGTCACTGTATGGCCTCCTCATAAAGTTGCCACTGTGTCACTGTATGGCCTCCTCATACCGCTGCCACTTGGTCACTGTATGGCCTCCTCATGTTGCTACCACTGGGTCACTGTATGGCTTCCTCATGCTGCTGCCACTGGATCATTGTATGGCCTCATGTTGCTGCCACTTGGTCACTGTATAGGCTCCTCATGTTGCTGCCACCGGGCGTGGATCAGCCAGGATTTCCACCCATCAATGCTTGATGCAGCAGATTAAATGATCCATTCTGCCTCACCACACTCTGCCACTGGGTCACTGTATGGCCTCCTCATGTTGCTGCCACTGGGTCACTGTATGGCATCCTCATACCGCTGCCACTGGGTCACTGTATGCCTTCCTCATGTTGCTGCCACTGGGTCACTGTATGGCTTCCTCATGCCGCTGCCACTGGATCATTGTATGGCCTCATGTTGCTGCCACTTGGTCACTGTATAGCCTCCTCATGTTGCTGCCACCGGGTCACTGTATGCCCTCTTCATGCCGCAGCCACTGGGTCACTGTATGCCCTCCTCATGCTGCTACCAACTTCACATTGTCACCTTGTCACCAGCAACTTGGCCAGGTGTTGCCGCTTCCGCCTCCATGTTCTCACGCCGTTGGTCCTGAAACAATGTCCACCTCATCCTCCACTGTTTCCTCAGCCTCCACTGCAGGGACAATTCACAGTGCTCTTCCAGCATACCACATGTGCAGGGGACAGCGGTGTCACACTGTTCTACACCTCGTTTGCCTGGGTGAACAAAGTCACACAGGGGAGGAACTGGGTCACTGTATGTCCTTCTCATGCCGCTGCCACTGGGTTACTGAATGCCCTCCTCATGCCGCAACCACTGGGTCACTGTATCTCCTCCTCATGCCGCAGCCACTGGGTCACTATATGCCCTCCTCATGCAGCTTCCACTGCGTCACTCTGCGTCCTCCTCATGCCACTGCCACCGGGTCACTGTATGGTCTCCTCATGATGCAGCCACTGGGTCACTGTATGCCCTCCTCATCCCGCAACCACTGGGTCACTGTATACCCTCCTCATGCCGCAGCCACTGGGTCACTGCATGCCCTCCTTATGCTGCTGTCACCAGGTCACTGTATGGCCACTTCATGCCGCTGCCACTGTGTCACTGAATGCCCTCCTCATGCGGCAACCACTGGGTCACTGTATGCCCTCCTAAGGCTGATACTACCTCCACTTCTGCCACTGGGTCACTGTATGCCCTCCTCATGCTACTGCCACTGGGTCACTGAATGCCCTCCTCAGGCCACAACCACTGGGTCACTGTATGCCCTCCTCATGTTGCTGACACCGGGTCTCTGTATGGCCTCCTCATGCCGCTGCCACCAGGTCACTCTATGGCCTCCTCATGCCGCTGCCACTGTGTCACTGAATGCCCTCCTCATGTGGCAACCACTGGGTCACTGTATGCCCTCCTAAGGCTGCTACTACCTCCACTTCTGCCACTGGGTCACTGTATGCACTCCTCATGCTGCTGCCACTGGGTCACTGAATGCCCTCCTCATGCCACAACCACTGGGTATAAATTATGCCCTCCTCATGTTGCTGCCACCGGGTCTCTGTATGGCCTCCTCATGCCGCTGCCACCAGGTCACTCTATGGCCTCCTCATGCCACTGCCACTGCGTCACTGAATGCCCTCCTCATGTGGCAACCACTGGGTCACTGTATGCCCTCCTAAGGCTGCTACTACCTCCACTTCTGCCACTGGGTCACTGTATGCCCTCCTCATGCTGTTGTCACTGGGTCACTGAATGCCCTCCTCATGCCGCAACCATCGGGTCACTGTATGCCCTTCTCATGTTGCTGCCACCGGGTCATTGTATGGCCTCCTCATGCTGCTGTCACCAGGTCACTGTATGGCCTCCTCATGTGGCAACCACTGGGTCACTGTATGCCCTCCTAAGGCTGCTACTACCTCCACTTCTGCCACTGGGTCACTGTATGCCCTCCTCATGCTGTTGTCACTGGGTCACTGAATGCCCTCCTCATGCCTCAACCATCGGGTCACTGTATGCCCTTCTCATGTTGCTGCCACCGGGTCATTGTATGGCCTCCTCATGCTGCTGTCACCAGGTCACTGTATGGCCTCCTCATGCCGCTGCCACTGGGTCACTGAATGCCCTTCTCATGCCGCAACCACTGAGTCACTGTATGCCCTCCTCATGCCGCAGCCACTGCTGGGTCACTGTATGTCCTTCTAATGCCACTGCCACTGGGTCACTGTATGGCCTCCTCATGCTGCAGCCACTGGGTCACTGTATGGTCTCCTCATGCTGCAGCCACTGGGCCACTGTATGCCCTCCTCATGCCGTTTCCACTGGGTCACTGTATGGCCTCCTCATGCGGCTGCTACTGGGTTACTGTATGGCCTTCTCATGCTGCCGCCACCTCCACATTATGTCGCCTTGCCACTCTGTGGTTTCCTGATGCTGCTGCCAACTCCACATTATGTCGCTTTGCCACTTTGTAGACATATATGTGGAATCGACAGACGACGGTGTAAAAGGAGTGCGCTCTTTCACTTTACAGTAGGATGTTAGGCCTCTGCACGGTTCTTTCTACCTGGCACTAACATGGACCTGTAAGGCTGGGTTCACACTTGAGTTAGTTGGTCAGTTTTGGCCCCGTAACTGTCCAAATAAGTGAAGTGTGCAGTGGTTCTAAGAGCGACGCCTGTCATGTGCCTGTCATACTGACTCACAGTATTGTTTGACTACCACAGTAGGCTCCCTATGTGTGTTACTGCAAGGCACAGTGTTCTACACCACTATACAGGCTCTCTGAGGCTAGGAAATTGGTGTCTTTTAGCGATATTCGCCGCAAATTAATTTGGATTGCCGCAAATTTTTTTGGAACTTCGAATCAAACTGCAGAATCGAACTTTTGAGAAATTCGCTCATCTCTGTGACCGTATAGTGGTAGATAGTGGTTCTACACAGGGCTGTTAGGTAAATACAGTACAGGAAAAATGTTGTGACTTACAGGTGACGTCTCTTCCATCTGGATCGCCATGACCACTTCTTTCAGTTGTGACTGTAAAGTTTGTAACACAGTCATCTTTGGCTCCTCACTTTTCCAGGTACCCAACCCATATTGTCCTCAACTACATAAAATCTCCATCCTGCTGCTACCCCAATTATAAAATATATGATATAAAATTCACTGGAAATGAATAATACCCCATGTGCCTTTTTAATTGAATAATGTTCCTATGTGCCCCATTTATTTAATAGTGCCCCTCAATTAATAATTCTCCCTAATTAATAATGCCCTGTGTACCACCTTAAATCAATAATGCCCTTAGTGCCACCTAAAATTAATATTGCCCAATTCCCCTATTATTAATTATACCCTCTTATGACTCCTTGTATAAATTATGCCCTCTTACATAAATGCCCCTCTTGTATTAATAATGCCTATTAATAACCCCTTTCTAATAAAGAGGACCTTTCACATCCTTTCATGTCCTCATGCATATGCGGTGATAAAAAATCATACTGAGGCTGGGTCCACACCAGCGCTTGAACTCCGTTGGGGGAGTCTGTCCCCCATTCCATTTTGAAAAATGCAGAAAGAAAAGTCCTGCAAGCAGGACTTTTTTCTCTGCATTTTTCAGGCAGAAACCGGGCAGAAACTCAGCAGACACTATTATAGTTTATGGGTTCCACAGGTAACTGCTTTTTAAGTGGATTGGGTTTCCGTTTTTCGGGTCCCTAAGTGGACCCGAAAAACGGAAACCGAGCACTAGTGTGAACTCAGCCTTACCTGTCCCCAGTGCTCTGGTGTCTGCTGCCAATGTCTTTTCAGACACATGCCGTACATGACTGCTGAGGCCATCAGTGCTGGGTGGAAACGACCCAGTGATGTATATGAGTGACATCACCGAGTCCTTTCCAGCCACCGCTGAGGCCAATCACGTGCTGCGCAGTACTTGTGACAGGGAAGCGGCGTGCGTGTGCCTGGACAGACAGCAGCAGAGGTCTGAGGACATCAGTAGCCCAGGGACAAGTGAGTATTTTTTTATGTTTCACCTTCACTGCCTCCTCTCCAATTTGCCCAATACAATCCTTACCAGTAAACTTTATTATTACTAGAAAACTCCTTTAATACTGCCCCAATGCCCCCTAATATTATCTCCCCTTACATTCATACAGACCCCACTGACCTTTCATTATAATTTATATCCTCTTTTATTAAAGTCCCCTAATACCCCTTATATTAGTTATGGCCTCTTATCTTGCTAAATTCCCAATGCTCCCAATTGACCTCTTATATGGATTATAACCCCCACTCCCTCTCCACCCCCAATTAAAATGCCCAAAGTGAGTTAAAAAAAAAAAAAGTTGGTGATACTCACTTACCTCCGATCTCCCGAGGAGGAGCCTCCGCCGCTGGCACTGCCGCTGCTTACTGAAGCAGCAGGACTTCTGCATCCTGGCGCGTACGGCTCAGGACAGTGATGTCATTGCACAGACGTCTGTGCCAGGACACAGACGTCTTAGGGCTGCTCATAGGCCAGAGACCTGTAGTGGCTTGTGGCTTACTAGCTACTTACTAGCAAAGAAGTAAGCCAGAGGCTTCCTTCTCTACTATGTGTTTCAACTGTATTGGTTTCTTGCAGACGCTGATGCAGTTGATGTGTGAGGGTAACCTGCATTGTGGGGCCCCCAAGAGTCAGTGGACCCGGAACCGCCACCGCCCCCTGCTTCCCCCCCCCCCGATAGCTACGCCTCTGCTCCTTCTCCTCATCCAGTGATGAGCGACCACAAAGGAGCCACCCCAGAACTATTGCTGAGGCAACTTCTGAAAGTGCAGAACCAATGTACACCCCACCCCCTGAAAATTATGAGTCTCAGCCTCCTGACTTTGTGGGAAGGTCAGGAATCCAAATTGAGACTGAAGGCTTCACAGAAATTGACTTCTTCTCTTTTGATTTTATAGATTTTCTGATAGCCCAAACAAATTTGCCGCCTCTTTACATGCCAGGCCCCAGAGGTGGACCCCAGTAAATGCAACAGAGAAGAAGATTTTGAGTTGGCTCACACTTGCGCCTGGTGTCCATCCGCCGTGAATCCGACCTAAATATCAGATAAGAGGATTGGGAAAGTGGTGTCTGATTGCAGCCTCAGCGCCGTGAAGCTGCTTTTTTAGGTCGGAACAAAGTCAGACATGCAGGACTTTGTGGCCGACCAAAAAAACCGCTTCGCCGCGGAGAGGCTGTAATCGGACAACTGCGGATTGCTTTAAAAACTCATTGAAGTGAATGGGTTTTTAAACAAACCGTTTGCAAACCTTTCCCAATCGTTTTTTCTGATATTTAGGTCGGATTCCCGGCAGATGGACATCAGGCGCCAGTGTGAACTGACCCTTTCTGAAGTATTGTTCTATATATGGGCATAGTGAAGAAACAAAAAATTAGACAGTATTGGAGTAGAGACGTCTTGTATAATACTCCAGTCTATAGAATGGCCATGACCAGGACACACTTTGAAGCGATCCTCAAATTTCTGCATTATAACGATAATGCACAGTGCCCACCTCAAGATGCCCCACATTTTGACCACCTATTCAAAGTGAGGCCAGTCATTGACCACTTTAGCGCAAGATTTGCGGTGTCATACATCCCTGATCAGAACATTTTCATAAATGAGTCTCTGATCAGTTTCAAAGGGAGGCTGAAATTCCACCACTATCTGCCCAGTAAAAGGGTATGGTACGGCATTAAGATGTATACACTGTGCGAGAGCAGTTCAGGGTACACCCACAAATTTAAGGTTTATGAAGGAAGGGTGTGAAGGATCCTCAGTGCGCCAACACCACGTTGGCCCACACCTGAGTCTTCTTTCATAAAAAAACCACACTCACCGCCAGTGAGTGCTGGGTTCACAAGATAAATACAAGACAAGCTTTCTAAATTTTATATATTTATTAACCCCTAAATGGGTCGGTATTAACATCTAACACATGCAGTTCAGAACAGATATGTAGATATATACAAGCATTAACAGTTATTAGTTACAAGATACAGTACAATAAAATAAAAGGGAATAAAAGTGAAATGATTACTTTACCACACATATCCTGGATGTGGCTCTATAGTCCAACACTCACACATAGCATGTGGAGATCACCAATGGAGGCAGCGGCATCAACACAACATTCCAGCCTGCATGCTCATCACAGTATATCCCAGTAGTGGTCTGTCATAGTCTCCTCTCAGTGGAAGTCTGTCTGTAATCTGCCTCACTGACCTCTTACCTCATCTTTTATACCCTTGATGACACCACCCAAAATGAGGTCACCGGCGACACCAAGTCTGATTGATTAACGCACTCAAGTCGCGATTCTTTGTATGGAGATGTGACCAAGTGGAATGATACAATGTTATCAGCCATATCTGATCAACAGCCCAGGCTGAACAATGCATGTTTATTTGATCACTCAGGCCTATGTAAGAATTCAATGGAGCTATTCTGGGATGGATACAAAGCCCTATTGTTATATTGTTGCCTCTACTGATAACATACAACTAGGATTATAGCTGCGCACATTATGAATAAATGAAAGTAGGAGGGAGATACTATACCCAGAGATCAAAATACAGCTTTGAGTTATAGCCATATTTAAGTGGAATCATCACACCTCCCCCTTTTAGATGAGGCTTGTAGGAAGTAGGGGCCTGTGCCCCTCTTCTGAGAGCACCTCTGCCGCTTCCCCGCTTCTCAGGCTCTGGCCCCAAGGCTTCCCCACCTCCCCCGGGGTCCCAGCAGACTCGGGCCTTGTCAGACTGCGAGGGTGGTTGAGCGGCACGCGCCTTCAATATGGCCAGACTAGGGTCAGCTTGGACAGCATCTCTGAACTCTTGGCTGGAGTGAGACAAAAGAGAGGTGCATGTTACATAGCTGCCGGACCCTTCTGGCTCTCTAGTCTGACGAGGGACACTTCTAAGGCTCAGGACCTGAGCCACGTACACTTGGCTACCTCCTGCCTGTTCTGGGTCCGCTTTCTGAGTGCTGGTATCCTGTGGAGCCTCACTCATGACCCCAGGTCTTTGGGATACCAGTTCAGAGACCCCATCCCGGCGGTCTCTCAGGGTCTCTCTCACACTAACCACTAGTTGGGAGAGTTCTAGGTGATTCTGCACCTCCCCCTTTGCTTCCAAAGCTAGGGGCACCTCTGGTTCTGGCACAGGTATGTTTGGACCCTGTCCTCCCTCCCAGACGCCTTGCCCCTTTGGGCCTACCTCCTGTTCCTCCTGTACTTGGGTGGGTGATGGTGATACCTTGGGCAAATGACTGAGATCATGCTTCCCCAAACCATCCCCCCACAATACATTGACAGGTGATACATTTGACATACCCCCTTCTTGGATCACACCTCCAGTACCCCATGCCATCTGCACTTGGGCCATGGGCACTCCTGGAATAGAACTGGACAGAAGAGACGTGTATGTCTCATACTGGCCGGACTCCTCCGGCTTAAAGGGAGTGAAGCTAGTCATGGCGGTCTCAGCACCGACTCCAGGTGGTGTAGGCAACGGTTCAAGGGTCGGAACGCCCTCCACCCTTGTAGAACTCTGGCGGCGGGCTAACACCGCACTACCAGCAGTCTGTCCCTCACCTGGATCGGCCATGAGATCCCCATAGCCTACCTGACCACCTGGCACATGGTCAGCAGTTGGGTGCTTATCGGATGCACTGGGCGAAATAGTAGAAGTCGCTTCCAGTGACTCAGAAGAGCTACCCTGTACACTTTCACAACAAGCATTGGCAATTGCATTGACAGTACCTTCATTAGCAATTGTTAATTCACACTGGGCCTCAATGAGATTTGTGGTAGACATATTAACAAGCTGGGAAGGAGACGCCCCCGCAGATGTGGGTGTGTCTACAGACAAGGTCTCATTGGCTCCTAGCACGGGAGTGAACAAAGCATCAATAACATTTTTGCTGAGCTGGGTTGCAGGAAGCTCATTTGCATCTTCCCTGCTCTCAGCTGAAGGCAACTCATTAGCATTTACACTTACTGCCATGGGAAGTATCTCAGAGGGGGGGTTATGGGACACATTATCAACATTAATCATAGACAGTGTATCACAGTAAATTGGGGTGCTTCCCACCCCATATTGGGACATCATAGGTCCTAAATCAGTTCCCAACAGTACATTAGCAGGCAAATCAGTCAATAGTCCCACAGTCCGCATTCCTTTTCCTGCACCCCAGTCCAGATACACAGATGGGCCACCTGCTGTGGCTTGGGAAGCAGGGAAGTTCTCAGGGCGGTTGGGGCACTCCTCCTTGAAATGTCCTGTCTGGTTACAGGCCTGGCACCGCCGCACCTCCCCTTGGGGTTTGGGGAAGGTCACTAGGGTGCCCAGCGTTCTTGGGACAGGGGAGGGACCACCCGGGGCATAGTTTGTCTCACCCAACCTGACGACAGACGGCTGTGTTGAACTCCGGCCTGGCTTCTCCTTCCAACTTGAGGGTCTCTGCAGGGTTGAGGGTCTCTGTTGGGAGTTTGCTCAGGGGCGGTTTGTTCCTGCTGGGAGAGCTCCATCCTTTTGAGCTCAAGCTGATACTGCCGTTCTCGTTCTGCTTCCTCACGATCAGCCTGCCGTTCTGCTGCCTCACGATCGGCCTGCTGTTCTCGTTCTGCTGCCTCACGATCGGCCTGCCGTTCTGCTGCCTGCCGTTCTCGTTCTTGTTCTACAGCTTTCTGAAAATGGTATAACACCTGCAGGTATGTGTTAGGGTCACTGGTGCCTACTTGCTGCAGGGCCGTTTGCCAGTATGAAACCATTCCCCCCACAAGGCTGGGGCTACTGGTCCCTCTTGGTGAAGTAATCCTTGGGACCGGGCTGCTTTCCGCACTTCCTGGCCTAGCCCCAAAATCAGGACTCTGCTCGATTCTCTGCATGGCTGTGGCTGCCTCCATTTCAGCCATACGCTCAGGATCTCCAAAAGCCTGGTTCAGCAATTCTTGAGCTCTGCTTCTGAGCCCACTAGCCATCCACTGGTATTTGCCAAATAAAAGATAGGATAGAATACAAAGAGTAAGGGAGGGGAACAGCACTGTATCAAACTTTCACTGTATCTTAATGCTTGCTTTAATACCGAGCTTGTCTCATAGGATTACCATAATCCCCAGCGTGTGAGTGATAAAGGTCACCAACACACGCTGTTTATCCTAAGAATCCCACTACGCTGCCACCAATGTGAAAGATCCCTCAGTGCGCCAACACCGCGTTGGCCCACAGATGAGTCTTCTTTCATAAAAAAAAACACACTCACCGCCAGTGAGTGCTGGGTTCACAAGATAAATACAAGACAAGCTTTCTAAATTTTATATATTTATTAACCCCTAAATGGGTCGGTATTAACATCTAACACATGCAGTTCAGAACAGATATGTAGATATATACAAGCATTAACAGTTACTAATTACAAGATACAGTACAATAAAATAAAAGGGAATAAAAGTGAAATGATTACTTTACCACACATGTCCTGGATGTGGCTCTATAGTCCACCACTCACACATAGCATGTGGAGATCACCAATGGAGGCAGCGGCATCAACACAACATTCCAGCCTGCATGCTCATCACAGTATATCCCAGTAGTGGTCTGTCATAGTCTCCTCTCAGTGGAAGTCTGTCTGTAATCTGCCTCACTGACCTCTTACCTCATCTTTTATACCCTTTATGACACCACCCAAAATGAGGTCACCAGCGACACCAAGTCTGATTGATTAACGCACTCAAGTCGCGATTCTTTGTATGGAGATGTGACCAAGTGGAATGATACAATGTTATCAGCCATATCTGATCAACAGCCTAGGCTGAAGAATGCATGTTTATTTGATCACTCAGGCCTATGTAAGAATTCAATGGAGCTATTCTGGGATGGATACAAAGCCCTATTGTTATATTGTTGCCTCTACTGATAACATACAACTAGGATTATAGCTACGCACATTATGAATAAATGAAAGTAGGAGGGAGATACTATACCCAGAGATCAAAATACAGCTTTGAGTTATAGCCATATTTAAGTGGAATCATCACAAAGGGATACAAGAATTGAGCCCCCAGAATGCCTCCCAATCCTAGGAGTTAGTGGGAAAATAGTGTGGGATTTGCTGCACCCACTGCTGGACCAGGGTTGTCACCTATATGTGGATAACTTTTACACCAGGATTCCACTCTTTAGGTGCCTCAGTTCCAGAGGAACTGCAGCTTGTGGGACAGTACGCAGAAGTTAGAGAGGCCTCCCTAGAACAAAGATTGAGCAGTGCCTCAAAAGGGGTGAGAATAGGGCGGTCTGCAATGAGAATATGCTGTTGGTCAAGTATAAGGACATGAGGGATGTCCTTGTACTGACCACAAATCATGGCAACGGCAGAACCCCTCTTCCTCTGCATGGTACCAGAATCCTTACCCCCAAGAAGGGGCGTAAATACTGGGATAGCAGTGGTTGCGGCTGCCACAGGGCCTGGGACATTACAGGGCCCGGAGCCCTGTGACAGCCGCTACCGCGAACCCCACGAACACTGCTATCATGAAAAGACCCCGGAGTATAATGATCGGGGGCCCAGGGGAGGAGCGCAAACATAAAAAACACTGTTACGTACCTCTCCTGTGCTCTGGCAGGCTTTGGGCCTGTTTGGTGACGTCCCAGACATCAGCCAACGTCATTATGCGTCACGACGCTGGCCTGGATCACGCGAGATCTGGTCCAACAATGAAGATGGCCGAAGTAGCGGGGAGTGCGCCGGAGCCAGGGAGAGGTAGGTAACATTGTTTTTTATGTTTGTATCCTCCTCTGGGTCTCCGATCATTAACTCTGGGGTCTCTGAGACCCCATAGTATAATAATCGTTCATGGGTGGTCCACAATGGGGCATAATACTGTGTGCAGGGGCCACTATGAAGCATAATACTGTGTGCAGGGGCCACTATGGTGCATAATGCTGTGTGCAGGGGCCACTATGTTTCATAATACTGTGTGCAGGGTCCACTATGGGGCATAATACTGTGTGCAGGGGCCACTATGCTGCATAATACTGTGTGCAGGGGCCACTATGCTGCATAATACTGTGTGCAGGGGCCACTATGGGGCATAATACTGTGTGCAGGGGCCACTATGGTGCATAATACTGTGTGCAAGGGCCACTATGGGGCATAATACTGTGTGCAAGAGCCACTATGGCGCATAATAGTGTGTGCAGGTGCCACTTTGGTGCATAATAGTGTGTGCAGGAATGCGGTTTGTGCGGGATGGAGGGGGAGGGGGGCGGTCCGGGGGGGCCACATGTCAAATGTTCGCCTTGGGGCCCAGCCATTCCTAGTTACGCCACTGCCACTAAGCCAGACTGCATCCTGGCATACAATAAGTACATGGGAGGGGTTGATCTATCTGATCAAGTCCTAAAGCCGTACAGTGCCATGACAAAAACAAGAGCATGTTACAAAAAGCTGGCCATGCACATTGTGCAGATGGCAATGTATAATAAATATACGTGCTATCATGATGTGCAGGCAGGAAAGGAACTTTCCTTGAGTTTCAGGAGAAGTTATCAAGGCTCTGGTATTTGGGGACCAAAAACTGTCAGGCCCCAGTTCTTCTGGAAACAAATAATAACAAATAATATATGCTTTTTCTTCTTTAACCCCCCTTGTGAAGATGAAAAATCTGGGGCTAAAGTGACATTTTATTGTTAAAAAAAAAAAAAGGAAGTTTCATTTTTATATATCAATGGAAAAAAATATGTGAAACACGTGTAAGGTCAAAGTGCTCACTATACCCCTTGATAAATTCCTTGAGGGGTCTAGTTTTCAAAATGGGGTCATGGGGGGGGGGTTCTACTATTCTGGCACGTCAGGGGTTCTGCAAATGCAACATGGTGCCTGAAACAAATCCCAATAGCGCTCCATCCATTCTGGACTCTACAGTGTGCCCATACATCAGTTTGCATCCAAATGTGGGGTATTTCTATAGTTGGCAAAAAATGTTTAACAAATTGTGGGGTGCACTTTCTCTTTTAACTCCTTGTGGAAATGCAAATATTGGGGTTAAAGCAACATTTTATAGAAAAAAGCATTGCTTTCCATTTTGCCAGCCCAATTCAGCGTAACATGTGTCACTATACTCCTTGATAAATTCCTTGAGGGGTCTAGTTTCCAAAACAGGGTCACATTTTGGTGGTTTCCACTGTTTTGGCAGCTTGGGGGCTCTGCAAATGGAACATGGTGTCTGAAAACTATTCTAGCAAAATTTGTACTCCAAAAGCCAATTAGCACTCTTTCCGTTCCAAGTGCTGCCATGTGCCCGTACATCAGTGACATTTTATTGTAAAAAAAAAAATAATTTTCACATCTCAATGGTAAAAACAAATCTATGAAACACCTGTAGGGTCAAAGTGCTCACTATACCTCTTGATAAATTCCTTGAGGCGTCAAGTTTCCAAAATGGGGTCATTTGGGGAGGGGGTTTCCCCCTGTTCTGGCTCTTCAGGAGCTCTGCAAATGCATCATGATGCCTGAAATAGATTCCAGCAAAATCTGCCCTCCAAAATCCCAATAGCGCTCCTTCCATTTTTTACCCTACTGTGTGTCCATACATCAGTTTACATCCACATGTAGGATAATTTCATGCTCGGGAGAAATGGCATAGCAGATTGTGGAATGCATTTTCTCCTTTAACCGCTTATGAATGTATAAATTCTAGGGCTAAATGAATATATTAGTGACAGAAATTGAAAAGTGTAAATTTGACCTCCATTTTGTTTTAGTTGATGTGAAATGCTGAAAGGCAGGGGCGTAACTACCGGGGTAGCAGTGGTAGCAGCTGCCACAGGGCCCGGGACATTACGGGGCCCCGTGGGCCCCCGATGCGGTTTTTTTTTTTTTTTTTTTTTTTTTTATAGTCCGTTATCTGCTGGAGTAACCCCAGCAGGTAACGGGCCCTATATACTTACCGTTCCCCGAGGTCCCGCTCACGGCTGACTGCGCTTCAGATTCTGTGGAGGCGGCTGTGAGCAGGAGCGGGGATCGGTATGTGAGGCCGTGGCCCGAACACCACAATCTCTGCTATCATTATACTTTGGGGTCTTTTCAGACCCTGGAGTATAATAATCGGAGGCCCAGAGTTGGTGAGGGAACATAAAAAACAATGTACTCACCTCTCCTGTGCTTCTCCAGGCTTCGGGCCTGTTTGGTGACGTCCCAGACGTCAGCCAACGTCATTTTGCGTCGCGACGCAGGCCAGCGTCACGTGACGCCGGCCTGGTCCAACATTGAAGAAGGCCGGAGTAGCGCATGGGCATGCACCGGAGCGAGGAACAGGTAAGCAACGTTGTTTTTTTATGTTTCTATCCTCCCCTGGGTCTCCGATCATTATACTCTGGGGTCTGAAAAGATCCCAGAGTATAATAATTGTTCATGGGTGGTCCACAATGGGACATATAATAGTGTGTGCAGGGGCCACTATGGGGCAAAATACTCAGTTCAGGGGCCACTATGGGGAATAATAGTGTGTGCAGGGGCCACTATGGGGAATGATACTGTGTGCAGGGGCCACTATGGGGAATGATACTGTGTGCAGGGGCCACTATAGGACATGATACTGTGTGCAGGGGCCCCTATGGGACATGATACTGTGTGCAGGGGCCACTATGGGACATGATACTGTGTGCAGGGGCCACTATGGGGCATGATACTGTATGCAGGGGCCACTATGGGGCATGATACTGTGTGCAGGGGCCACTATGGGGCATGATACTGTGTGCAGGGGCCACTATGGGGCATGATACTGTGTGCAGGGGCCACTATGGGGCATGATACTGTGTGCAGGGGCCACTATGGGACATAATACTGTGTGCAGAGGCCACTATGGGACATGATACTGTGTGCAGGGGCCACTATGGCACATAATAGTGTGCGCAGGAATGCGTTTTTTTTTTGGGGGGGGGGGTTGGAGGGGGCGGTCTGGGGGGAGGGGGTCGGGGGCGGCGGTTCGGGGGGGGCCCCATGTCAAATGTTCACCTTGGGGCCCAGCCATTCCTAGTTACGCCACTGCTGAAAGGGTTAATTATTGTTATTATTATTTATACAGCACCATTAATTCCATGGTGCTTTACATTTGAGGGTTTACATACAGTACACAAAATATACAAAACAAATACAATGCTAACAGTGACCAACTGGCACAGTGGGATAGAGGGCCCTGCCTGCAAGGGCTTACAATCTATGAGGAAAGAGGGATAGAGACAGAAGGTGAGGGGAGAGGCTGTACAGATGGTGGTGTGGTGACAGTAGCGTTATTGGAAGATGTAGGCCTTCCTGAAAAGGTGAGTCTTCAGGGCCTTCTTGAAGCTTGTGACTGTGGGGGACAGTCTTATGTGTCTTGGTAATAAGTTCCAGTGTATGGGGGATGCACGGGAGATGTCTTGGAGACGGTTGTGTGAAGAGCGGATAAGAGCAGAGTGGAGTAGGAGGTCTTTGGAGGATCAGAGGTTGCGTGAGATTAGGTCAGAGATATATGGAGGGGGCAGGTTGTGGGTGGCTTTGTATGTCAGTGTTAGCATTTTGAATTCTATTCGCTGGGCAATGGGTAGCCAGTGAAGGGATTGGCAGAGGAGAGCGGCTGATGAAGAACGGGGGGAAAGGTGTATTAAGCGAGAAGCACAGTTTAGGGTTGACTGGAGGGGGGAGAGAATGTTTGCTGGGAGGCCATGGAGAAGGTATGATGATTGGGGACTCCCATATATGTATTTCTGTACAAATATGTATCTAGCCGACCCCTTTCCTCCCCCTTTGTGAACCATTTGTTCAAGCTCACTCAACTCAGCTATAGGAAACTGGACCCCTTTTGTTGGTTAATCACAGTCCTTCTGTTGTATTGTCCCGAGTAATTAACACACTCTTGCAACACTCAACCTCTCACCATGGGGTTTCCTGCTCAACAACTTTACAGATAGACAACCTGGCACCGCTTATAGATCAGAGAGATCATAGTTTTATGCTCATATCGCCTTAAGGGGGCACCCCACAGTTCCCCCGATAAATTACGTAGATGCCCCAGAGAAAGACGCACGCGTTCAGTCTAATAATGGTATCATTGTGAGCCCAAGACTGGTCCAGGCAATCAACTCCCTACCCAAAGAGAATTGGGGTGTCATCCTTGGTGTCTACACAATGGGGGTCTCGCCCAGAGTCCCATTATACCACTTGCCTGACAATCCAGTCACCTGATGAGGAATCAGGACTGTTTTCTAGTCCTGTGGTTCCAAGCCGGTAGGTGTAACTTCACTCCCCAATGACCTCACTCTGGGTGGGGGCAGGGAAAACACAAAAAGCCTGGCATGTGGGGGCAACATGTTCTTCTCCTGCTGAAAGCCATCTGAACAGCATTGCCCAGAGCCAAAGGGGTGCTGCCACTGGAATAGCATGCCCGGACGCATGTTTTTGGACTAACCTAAGGACATGCCCTGGGCTCATCATCAGTAGCCCAGAAAACCAATCACAGGCTTGTGTTAGCATTATTTCCTTTTCTACTGTTTTTTCTCATTTTTATTTTGTGCACTGTGCCATGTTGCTTTCCACTTGTATTTGCTTAATACGCTACATGTATGTTCTGTATGTGTTAAGTGTCTAGTACCGACCCTTTTAGAAGTTAATAAATATATAAAATTTAGAAAGCTCATTTCGTATTATCCTATGAGCCCAGAACTGGTGGGTGCCAAAAGCGGTTTCGGTAGGACAAGATCCTTCACAGAAGGGTGTTACAGTAATCTAAGTGGGAGATTATGAGGGCATGGACTAGCTTCTTTGTAGTTTCAAGAGTGAAGAAGGAGCGGATTCGATGGATGTTCTTGAGTTGGAGGCGGCAGGAGGTGTTGAGGGTTTGGATGTGCAACTTGATGGATAGATGACAGAGTCCAAGGTTATCCCAAGGCAACGGACCCTTGGGACTGGGGTAAGTGTGGTTCCATTAGTATTGATAGATGGGTCAGGAGCGGGGCCGTGCGAGGTGGGGCGAAGATGATGAATTCAGTTTTCTCCATGTTGAGTTTAGGGAGGAGAGAAAGGAGGCTACAGCTGCTAGACACTCTGGACAACAGAGAGGTAATGTCTGGACAGAGAGATATATTTGAGTGCCGTCAGCATAGCAATAGTATTGAAAATCATGAGATTCTATGAGTTGGCCAAGGCCGAGGGTGTAGATGGAGAACAGGAGGAGTCCTAGGACGGAGCCTTGGGGGACAGCTACAGAAAGAGGGCATGGCGAGAAGGTGGTGTGCGAGTGGGAGACGCTGAAGGTTCGGTTGGTGAGGTATGAGGAGATCCAGGAAAGGGCTAGGTCTGTGATGCTAAGGGATGAGAGCATTTCTAACAGAAAGGAGTGGTCGACTGTGTCAAAGGCGGAGGACAGGTCAAGGAGCATGAGGACAGAGTAGTGACTCTTATCTTCGGCAGTTAGTAGATCGTTAGTGACTTTGGTTTGGGCAGTTTCTGTGGAGTGATGGGGTCTGAAACCTGACTGTAGTTTTCAAAGAGTAAGTTGGATGAGAGGTAGGAGGATAATTTGGAGTGGACGTGTTGTTCAAGCAATTTAGAGGCGTACGGGAGCAGTGAGATGGAGCGATAGTTGGCTGGAGAGGACGGGTCGAGGGATGGTTTTTTTAAGTATAGGTGTGACGGTAGCATGTTTGAAGGCAGAAGGAAAGGATCCTCTGGTTAGGGATAGGTTGAAGAGATGGGTTAGGGCAAGAGTAAAGACTTCAGTGAGATTGGGGATGAGATGTGACAGGATTGGGTCAAGCGCGTAGGAGGTGAGGTGGGATTTAGAGATTAGGGTGGAGAGCTTTTCATCAGTGACGGTGGAGAAACAGGTTAAAGATGAAGAGCCCCGAGCAGTTGAGTAGAGTGGTTGTCGGGGGTGTAGGGTGAGATTGTCTCTGATGATGTCAATTTTGCTTTTGAAGAAAGAGGCAAAGTCATCAGCTGAGATAAGTGATGTCAGAGGAGGCACAGGAGGGTGGAGAAGGGAGTTGAAGGTAGTGAATAGCTGTTTGGGGTTGCGGGATAGGGCAGATATTAGTGTGGTGAAGTAGACCTGCTTTGCAGAGGATAGTGCGTTCTTGAATGTGAGAACTGCCTCTTTATACCTGATGAAGTTCTCCTGGGAGTGGCTTTTCTTCCAGAGGTGTTCTGCAATCCGTGAGGCACGTCTCAGTTTTTTAGTCAGGTCAGTGTGCCAACATATTACCAACAAATCACAACACAATACCAACAGAGGTGGTGCATAGAAGGGGGGTTAGGGAAAGGGGCAGGAGGAGCGGGGAGAACAGGGTACATCAGGTGGGTAACAGGGAGGACCGAGGGTGGGAGGGAATAACAAAGGCTCTGTCGCAGCAGAGTCAAACAGTAGGTCCAATAACAAAAACAAAGGCAGATATACATCATATCAATAGAAAGAAAACAGGAAAAGAAAAAAGAAAAGGGAAGATTATGAAGGTACAGAGGGGAAGGCAGACAAACTCAGAAGAGTAATAGAAGTGGTTCCACAGTTGCCATGTTTGTTGGTGGGCTCTATCGTCTTGTTTCAAGTCCGCAATCAAGTTTTCCATGCTGCGAGTGCACAAGACCTCCTGAAGCCAAGACAACAAAGAGGGGGGCGTTGGAGATTTCCACAGTCTAAGGATAACGGATCTCGCTGTTATCAATAGGAAGCCAAACAGTCTACGGGTAGGAGAGGAGGAGAGGAGGAAAGGAACAGGGTCATCACTCAGAGTGATTCCAGTGACCGTCCGAATAATTCGACAAACATCCGACCAAAAGGGGCGTAGGAACGTACATCCCCATCAAATGTGTGCCATCGTACCTCGGTCAATGTGACATCTCCAGCATCGGTCCAATGTGGAGAGGTACATCTCATGGAGGACAGAGGGGACTCTATACCACCGAGAGAGGATCTTATAGTTCATTTCTTTCACCTTGCAAGACATGGAGAATTTGTGCCACGCCTGGAAAGCCGATAACCACACGTCTGGCGAGAACAAGACTCCCAATTCCCTCTCCCAACCACTCGCCAACGCTGGCAAGCAAGTATCGGAGCCCTCCATTAGCATGCCATAGACAAGCGAGACAGTATGAGCTCGAACACTGGGTGAGAGGCACAAGCGTTCAAAAGGCAACAACCCCCTATGAAGATTATGAGACGTTTTAAGAGTGGTATAAAAATGAGAAATCTGGGCATACTGCCAGTGGGAGGCGATGGAGTCAGGGTTTGAATCTGGGGCGAGTAACTCAGAGTGGGGAAGGAGGGAGGAGGATGAGGTCACCTGATGAAATCTGAGGGTAGGCTGGCCCACAGTAAGGGAGAGAAAAGAGGAGTGTAGTGCAGCTGTGAAGTCTGGATTGCCCAAGATAGGGGTCATAGGGCCATCATTACAGAACAGTCTCCATACAGCACCATAAACCAAACCTAGAAAAAAGTTTATAGAGACTAGATATATAGAAAAAATAAATCCATTTATTAATAAAATACCATAAATATACATACATATATAATTTATTCTCACAACTATGCCAACAAGCACGCAGATGGAAAATCGCGTGTTAAATGTACAGAGTCTCTCCCCTCATGGGACAACGAACCTGTAGTGCAAGTATTTGTCAGAATAACTGATTGTATAAGGGATATGTGGAGTAAATACAATAAGAAAAAGTAGATTCCCAAGAAGATTTGCACTCTGCAATATAAGGTAAAATACCTGAAGATTCAAATAACACAATATGCACAGATACTATTATCAAATTAAATACTGTATTTATTTGTAACATATACACTTAGTTAAAATAACTATCAAACATCCACACAGCACTAAAAAATGTAAAAAATCATATAAGGTTAAATAGCCCAAACATATGATAATATAATAGGTACCAACAAATACAATAGCACCATATATGTGTGGATAAGTGCCCTATGTTATAACCACATACCGGTAGCCATATTGGAAAGGTATAGATGCACTCAGAGTTGTACCATGTGGAGGAGATAAAGCGCTACACCCGACACGCGTTTCGCCACCCCAAGTGGCTTCGTCAGGAGGCAGTATACACAGAGAAACGGGGCATAAATATGTACAATAGACAGAGCTAAAGAGATTCACCTGCTTATGTAGTTTATGGGACATTATTAGTGAGGAATATTCATTTGTGCTTCCATACAGCACCATAAAGCCTGCAGGATCTGAGAACCTGTGTGACATATGGGAGCACATGAGTCATACTGTCCGACCAATGGCATTTATGAAGCCATGGGAGGGTAGTGAGAGGGAGCGGATTCAGAGATATCTCAAGGGAAACCCAGAGTTTAGAGTGTGCAGTGTGGTGCCAATCAAGAATACGTGCAGTGACCGCAGCCAGGATGTAACTGGAGCAATCTGGGGCCACTAGACCCCCACCCCGCTTAGGCCTGGTGAGAGTGTTCCTCGCGATTCTTGGGGTCTTCAATGCTCAAATAAACTTTGTGAAAGTTTTCTGGACCGTAGCAAAAAAGTTTTTGGGTAGTGCTATGGGTATGGTCTGAAAAAGATAGAGAAGTCTGGGGAGTACATTCATTTTCAGTAAGTTGATGCAGCCTAGCCAAGAAAAGCCTTTGGTATCCCAGAGAGAGAGGTCCACCTGGAGGGTGCGCAGAATTGGGAGGAAATTCAGTAAGAATGGGTCAGATAGAATACTTGGAAGTTCCACGTGAAGGGAAAGGAGGAGCAAAGATTATGGAGTAAAGGTGCAGGCAGGGAAACATTGAGGGCGGTGCTTTTGGACAGATTAATTTTATAATTACTGTAGAAAGTGTAAGTATTTATTTCACGGAGGAGAGATGGGATAGTTGTAGTTGACTGCGTGACAAAAAGCAGGACATTGCCCGCGAATGCTGAAATTTTTAAATGCAGATCGCGGACCCAGAGGCCCTGAATGTCCGGGTTACTCCTAATAGCCACCAGCAGGTGTTCTGTCACCAGAGCATAGAGCATCAGGGAGAGGGGACAGCCTTGCCTAGTACCATTGCGAATAGTGAGTGGGGAAGAGAGCGTGCCAATAATTCGTATTTGTACGCATGAGGAATTATAGAGGGAGCATATACGGGTGAGCATAGTGGGGCCAAGTCCTATCTGGGAGAGAGTGGCCTCCAGGAACTTCCAATCTACTCTATCAAAGGCATTCTCGGCATCCAAAGAAAGCAGCATCAGAGGAGTGCGAGAGTGCTGAGCATGGTGGATCGCAGAGAAGGCCTTCAGCATATTATCCCTGGCCTCGCTATGAGGAATGAAGCCCACCTGGAAGGATGTACCAAATCCTCCATGTGCTGATTCAATCTATTGGCTATCAATTTGGCATAGAACTTCACATCTGTGTTGATTAGGGATATCGGCCTATAGCTAGGACAGAGCAAGTGGTCCTTACCCTCCTTGGGAATAACCGTGATGTGGGCATGCAGAAAAGATGGGGCAAAGGGCGTATCAGGTGAGATAGAGTTGAAGGATTTCAGTAACAGTGGCGCAAGATCAGGTTGTAAGGTCTTATAAAAGCGAGCTGTGAAACCATCTGGTCCAGGGCTCTTACCCGTCAGCAAGGATGAGATCCCCATTTCAAGCTCTTGGACAACGAACGAAGACTCAAGAGAGGTGACATCTTCAGACCCAAGCGAGGGGAGAGCCGTGTTAGCTATATATTGGGGAAAGGTGAGTGGTGGATCAGGTATCTGGTTAGTGGTGTGTGGATGGGGGAGTTTATAAAGGGACTCATAGTAGTTACGGAATGCTGTAGCAATGTCCACGGTATGATGGTAGGTGGCGCCTGAGGGACTCTTTATGGCCATAACATGAGAAGTGGCAGTGCGATGCCTCACTGCTTGGGCCAAAAGACGACCTGCCTTATTACCCCACCCATAGAATGAGCATCTACCCAGTTGATGGAGTCGCTGCTGCTTGCGCTCAAGCAAGGACTTTATCTCCTGGTGTGTCACCGTTAGTGAGGCTAGAGTAGACTGCTGGAGGGATTGTTTATGCTGCGCCTCCAGAGAAGCTAAATCTCAAAGGAGGGACTGGAACTTCAGGCCTGATTCTCTTTTGAGTCTAGCCCCTCGAAGCACACATTTTAGGGTCTCCCTTTGTACCGGTGGGGTGGTGGTGTCACAGGAATGATCCTGCACAAAATTAGAGATAGAGAGTTTGAGGTCCGACAGGCATTGAGCCTCAAGCAGCAACGATTCGTTTAGCCTTCACTAGTTTGAATGCGGGTCAGGAGGTACGAGACAGATGGAGCAAGTAACGGGAATGGTCAGAAAGGAAGGCCGCGTCTATCCTAGCTTCAGTCACTTGGGAGAAGAGGGCATGGAATACGAGGATGAAATCAATTCTGCTATAAGAGTTGTGGGCATGGGAACAGTAGGAGAAGTCCCTGTCAGCAGGATGGAGAATCCGCAAAGCGTCACATAAGAGCATGGAATGCAAGAGTTTGTGGAGTTTGTTTAGAGCGTTGTAGGGGATTTGGGTTCTGCCCATGGAGGTATCAATTAGTGGGTTCATGGGGAGGTTGAAATCGCCACACAGGATAAGGTGGCCCTTAGCAAAGGACTGGAGGGTATGCTGAGCAGACATGAGAAAAGGGACCTGATTGGTATTGGGTGCGTACAGATTGGCTTCAGT